>JASDQU010372951.1:4524-19724 GCA_032191745.1 Picea mariana
TTTGAAAAAATAAAAAAAAGATAATGAATATATAGCTAATTATCATGGGAAGATATTCATTCGATCCACCATCAATGTGACCATATTTCCTACAATGTTTTGTAGCTATTGCTATTAAAATTCTTACGGGACATCTGAGGCAACATTTTTTACATGGGCAATAACTTCTACCATCACCCTTTTCACCCTCTTTACTTTTTTCCCCACCTCTAACAACATTCTGCAACATTTTTCCGCACAAAAATACCCTTTCGGAACCATAGTTGTTATAGCAAGATTGTCGCAACATCTTTAAATCGTCAAATATTTATAGTCCAATTTTAGGTCACTATCGTCGCAATGGCGATGATAGTGACCTAAAAAAAATTATTTTTCCACCTATTTATTTTAGGTCATTTTTAACGGTCAATTTTAAGGTTAGGTCAGTCGTCACTCTTGCGACGGCCAAACTATAGTCGTCACTCTTGCGATGAACATTGACCATACTAATTTAGTCAAACTACATGCGTCACGATAGTGACAAATACGGGGTGGATTTAGAAAAATTGAACTTTTTCTCTTGCATGTTGCGACGAAAGAGTACTCTCGTCGCAAGTGGTCATCACAATTTTTTCAATACGTAGTAGTGAGGGCACTCTCAGCCGGGAGGTCATGAGGTTATTCGTTTTCAGGAATGTCATGCACGGTGAGGTGAGGTTATGGGGCGTGAGTTATGTGCTTTCTTTTTTTTTGTTGGATATATATTATATAATGTAATTATATAATATATAAATTATACATTATATAATGTAATTATATAATATATAATTTATATATTATATAAATTACATATATTTTTATTTATTTATTTTATGTTTTGTTTTGTTTTTAATGTTATGTTTTGTTATAACACAAATAATATATATTATATAAATAATATATTATAATTCCTAACTCCTATCCCTAACCTTAATAACCCACATAACAATGACGACGATGACGATGATGATGACGATGACGATGAAAACGACAATGTTGATCATGGTAATGACAATGACGACGACGACAATGACGATGACAATGAATATGATGGCAATGACGATGATGAGGAGTAGGGTGATGACAATGTTGATTATTGGTGGTGACAATGGCAATGAGGATCATGACGATGATGACAATGATCACGACAATGACAATATGATGATGATCACAACAATGGCAATGATGATGATGTTGAAAATGATGATGATGATGATAACTGAGACAATGACGATGAAAGCAATGATGATGATGATGATCATAATGATGACAATGATGATCACCATGGTGACAACAACGATGACGATACCAATGACAATGTTGATTATGGTAATGATATTTTTTTTTTATAATTTGCTTGGGATGAACTTGCCACAACTTTTTCAAACAACCCTAAAGGAAAGGCTTAAAAAAAAACCACTTGTATCCAAGAGAAGAGTTGTATTTGTTGGATGTTGTAGAGAAATCTCATTTATATTCTTTCCATTAGGCACAAGGTGAGAAACTTGATTTTTTTCCACTAAACCCTATAAAAATTAGCATTTGAAGTCATTAAAAGTGAACATTCCCTTATTGATTAATTGCTTTGATATATGATGATTGTGCCTTTTTATATGAAGAAAAACTAATCATTGTTCCTTTTATGATAATTCCTAAGGGCATTGAAGGGATTCTAACTTAATACCTCCATGGTAAAGTTATTAGTATCCAACCAATAGTTTTGAAACTACATTAAAACTTCAAGGAAGAGAGGGTTTGGTAAACCTTGCCTCTCCTATATTTGTCTTGAAAACCTAAGTTCATTCTAGGAGCAGAAGTTAAAATACTATGCTAATCCAATTGAAGGACATTGGAAACAAAAATTGAAATGAACACACTTTGATCATCAGGGCAACATGTCAACCTCTCAAAGTGAATGTTAGTTTGTATATTCAACAAAATATTTCAATGTTATTTCGACAATGAAACAAAATGAAATCTAAAACTGAGATAGCTAAGTTGAATATAAATTAAAATAAAACATGGCATAATTATACCATAACCACAATTAACAATTTAGAATTGAAGATTTGATTAAATCTTAGAAAACAAGAAAATGAATTCAACAAACCAACATCTATTATGTTAGATAGCTAAGAAAGATGCAACAATTACCTATCAAAAATTTAGATAACAACACTCACAAATAGTTTTGAAGAGAAAATATTGAAACCAAAACCACTTGCAATGTTTAAAGTATTTGTTGCATTATAACTTTAGAGCTCCAAATTCTCCATATGGTCCTATTGTTACAAACTAAATCCATATATTTATAGCCTTCTTGGAGTGACAGTTTGAACTTCAACATATGCTTAAAATCTAACTCCAAGGTTCAAACTGTATTGCCTTTGGAAATCCCAAAGGTCAATTGTACATAATCCCTAAGTTCTATCTCCAAATTTTTGAATATAAACATTTGCAATTTTTGTTCTATTTGACAAAATCTACTCACTAGAGAAACACAAAGGATTCACCATATAAAATAAGGATATAAGCCATGATTGCACTAACAAACATTAACTTCTCTTTGAATGTAGTGTAGGAGAAAAGTTGGCATTCATTATATTGGCTACGAAATGAGCTAGTAGGTAGGGCTTGGCCGATAGAACATGTATTGCCTTTTGTACATAGCATGATTGACTAATATTCAAATTATTTTTAAGGATATGTTCTTAATTTCCCATAGTTGATGAGCATTTGTCGGTATTCTCATTGTAGAAAACCATCAACCCTGTTATATTGATCAACTTGATCATAAAAGAGCCAATGTAAATTCTTAGGATGCAAAGATATGCTAGGGGTAAGATAAACCTCACATTTTTTAAAATATTCAAAATATAGATATAAGTATTGCTATAATATTACAGACCCACATATAAGTTAGGCATGCAACGAGATATATTCACATTTTTAAAGAAAAGGGAACCTAGATGGATGCATTAACCATGATACGTGATGGAGAGGAATGATTTTGGATAAGCAATGAAAGGCACAACACATACCCAAGTGGTTGTTCTAGAAAACCCAAGAAAATTGCCACTAGTTACTCAAGTGAACACATACTTAAGTGAAATCCTACAATGAGTTCAACCTTTCTGGCTTTGAATGACATACGTGATGAATATAAAGAGCGCGACCATGACAATGAGTATGTTTGGATTTCCATGCATGATATTAATCCAAGAAAGTTCAAATGAAACAAGGATGAGATCGGATATATAGAGTGGGTGTGTGAGTCATCTTTGAGTCTGAAAACCCTCCCATATTCTCAAGGCATGTGAATAGTCTATCCATGTCAAATTTTAGTGCATTAAGAAACAGTTTGAAAAAAATTCAACGTTGTCCCCATTCACATGTCATCATTTCCCATATCTAGTCCTAGTACAATGTCTTTTAGTTGTTTCATTTAAAATTCATTTGGGACGCACGTTCCTGCATCTATTACTGCAAGCGAATGCAATAACATCGATAAACAAGTACTTGATCAATTGCAATTGATTCATCAGTTATGTCTTGTATTTGTTTTTTGCTCTCATCTAAGTACTTTTTTGCTCCATAAAGAATATATTAGTACGAAATCATTATTTAAATATAGAATCTCATCTAGCATGGCCTTCTTCTTCCCACAAAACTCATACACCTAATTGGTGTGATGTTGGTTTTCAATGACATAGGCGATGAATTTAAAGAGCATGACCATGACGACGGGTATGTTGGGAGTTCCATGCATGGAATTAATCCGAGAAAGTTCAAATGAAAGGATGAGATATGACACATAGAGTGGGTGTGTGAGTCATCTTTGAGTTTGGAAACCCTCGCATATCATCAAGGCATGTGAACAGTCTTTCCAAGTCAAATTTCAGTGCATTCAGAAACAATTTGAAAAAATTCCAACATCGAAGTCATTCACAAGTCATTGTTGCCCATGTCTAGTCCTATTACAATGTCTTTTAGCTCTTTCTTTTAAAATTCATTTGAGACACACGTTCCTGCATCTAGTATTGCAAGGGCATGAAATAACATCAATAAACAAGTACTTGATAAATTGCACAAGATTCATCAGTTGTGTCTTGTATTTGTTTTTTTCTCTCATCTAAGTACATTTTTGCTCCATAAATAATATATTAGTACGGAATCATTATTTAAATATGAAATCTCATCTAGTGTGGCCTTCTTCTTGCCATCAAACATATGGTCCTAATTGGCATGATGTTGGTTTCCAATGACATAAGTGATGAATATAAAGAGCACGACCATGACGATGGGTATGTTGGGAGTTACATTCATGACATTAATCCGATAAAGTTCAAACGAAATGAGGATGAGATCAGATATATAGATTTTGTGTGTGAGTCATCTTTGAGTCTGGAAACCCTCCCATATCTTCAATGCATATGAACAGTATATCCATGTCAAATTTCAGTGCATACAAAAATAGTTTGAAAAAATTTCAACATTGGCACCATTCACAGGTCATTGTTTCCCATGTCTAGTCCTTGTACAATGTCTTTTAGCTATTTATTTTGAAATTTGTTTTAGATGCGTATTCCTGCATCTAGTACCGTAAGGGAATTAATTAACATCGATAAACAAGTACTTCATAAATTGAACAAGCTTCATCAGTTATGTCTTGTCTTTGTTTGTTTCTCTCATATAAGTACCTTTTTGATCCTTAAAGAATATTAGTACAAAATCATTATTTAAATATGAAATCTCATCTAGAACCTTCCTCTTGCCACCAAATTCATGGGCGTAATTGGCATGATGTTGGTTTTGAGTGACATAGACAATAAATATAAAGAGTGTGACCATGATGATGGGTATGTTGGGAGTTCCATGCATGAAGGGATAAAAAATAGTGTTCATGTGGCTCTGGAAGGTGTATGGGGCATTGCAAAGTTTAAAGGGCATCACTAAAAACTCATAATCATATTCATGTGTATCAAAATCTATCTTAGGGATGTCTTTCTCTTTCATCCTAATTTGTTGGTATCTAGATTGAAGGTCAAGTTTAGTGAAAATCTTGGCTCCATGAAGTTCATCAAAGAGGTCATCATCAATAACTAGGATAGAAAATTTGTCCTTGGCAACCAAATTATCGAGAGCCCAAAAATTAGGACACATATGATGAGTACCTCCCTTCTTTAATACCATTAGCATTAGTGATGAGTAAGGAATAATACTAGGATAGATGAATCCCACCTCCAACAATTATTGAATGATGTTTTCAATTCCATTCATCTATGCAAAAGGGCTCCAATAAGGATGCACATTGGGTGGTTGACTACCTCGAATATGATAAATACCATGGTCATGCCCCCCATGTGAAAGAAGTGAACCCTATGGTGTTTTAAATACCTGTTGATACTTATACAGGACTAGCTACAAATTATGGTCATCATATCGATCGCCACATTTTCATATCGATCGCCGCATTTCATCATACCTCCACTGGAAATCACAAATATTTGAAAATTAGGTATAGGATGGACATAATAATGGGTTTTTGTAGCCACTCTTCTATGAACAAAATTGCGGGTGTTGCCATTGTCAATTAATATAATCACTTTATGATTCTTGATATAATAAATCAACTTCAATGTTTGGGGTGACAAGAAATTGGATAGGGCATGGAGAGAAAATTGGGTTTCTTTGCAAGGATATTGCAAAGTGTTATCCTCATTCATTGGATGTGTGACATCATTCAACTCAAGTTAAGGAGTGTCTTTATTAGATGTGTCTTTTGAGTGTTTGTGTTGGGAGACATCCATTTGAAATAATTTATCTTCTTTACATTTATTCCCTTTGAAATATTTCTCATCACAATTATAGAAAAGATGGAGGCATTGGCGATATACCATCTCTTCTGGCGATAACTTGTGGATTATAATTGGCTTTAAGTTGTAGGAGCTAGGAGTAGTTACCACATGGGAGCTAGTGTGAGTGGTGAATAAAGGAATCTTCATTTGTGCATCAAGCACCATCTCATCTTATTTACATATATCATAATCTTCCAAGCATGTTTTTGGGAATTGCATCAAGATGTGCACTCAAATTGATCCTTGATACCACTGATGAAAAATTCTTTAAAAAATGAATCTAATTATAGTCCCTTTGTGTATATTACCAATTGTTAAAAGGTAGTAATATAGTCCATAATTATGGCGGTTTGGTGTAATATTTTTGGAATCATAAATGGTGAGTCTCACATTAAAATATGCATAAAGGACCTATTAAATTTCTACATAAGTTGTGAAACACAAAGAGTATTTCCTAAGGTTGAGAAATCTTGTGTCATTCATAGGAGATGGTATTTTTTCTTTTATTCACTTATTATGTCCTCTTTCATATTTAGTTTCATGACATTGAATTGTTTGAAGAATGACTAGCTCATTTGATCCCTATTCATCCCAAATTTACTTTGGATTCATCTAATTTTGACTTATACCCAAACTAGGTTTGTGCTCATATGTTTGTTGGTTGGCGCACAACAATTCTCAATCTGTAAGCCATCGGGATTTCCTATTGGGAATTCTCATTTAGAAATAATAGTTCACCATGTTTAATGTTTTTCCTAGAACCTGTTGCTCACAAACCTATCGGTCTTAATTTCGTAAGTTTTTTCCCCATCAGGACAACAAGTTGACATATGCTTGTGATTTTTCTGAAATATGAAATCTAGTGAATCATATTTTCAAGTTACATGGCATTATATTTTCAAGGATGACGATTGCGATGACAATGACAAGGATGATGTTTTTGCAGCTAAATTAGTGACAATCTTCTTGCCACCAAACTCATGGATCTAATTGGTATGATTCTATATTTCAACGACATAGACGATGAATATAAAGAGTGTGACCATGACGATGAGTATGTTGGGAGTTCCATGCATGACATTAATCCGAGAAACTTCAAACAAAATGAGGATGAGATATGATATATAGAGTGGGTGTGTGAGTCATATTTGAGTCTGGAAACCCTCCCATATCATCAAGGCATGCAAACAATCTATCCATGTCAAATTTCAGTGCATTCATAAATAGTTTGAAAAAATTTCAACATTGGCCCCATTCACAGGGCATTGGTTCTGATGTCTAGTCCTAGTACAATGTATTTTAGCTGTTTCTTTTAAAATTCATTTGAGATGCACATTCCTACATCTAGTACTGCAAGGGGATGCAATAATGTCGATAAACAAGTACTTGATAAATTGCACAAGCTTCATCATTTATGTCTTGTCTTTGTTTTTTGCTCTCATATAAGTACTTTTTTTCTCCATAAAGAATATATTAGTAAAAATCATTAGTTACGAAATCTCATCTAGCATGGCCTTCTTCTTGCCACCAAAATCATGGTCCTAATTGGCATGATGTTGGTTTTCAACGACATAGGCGATGAATATAAAGAGCGTGACCATGACGATGGGTATGTTGGGAGTTCCATGCATGACAATAATTCAAGAAATTTCAAAYGAAATGAGGATGAGATATGATATATAGAGTGGTTGTGTGAGTCATATTTGAGTCTGGAAACCCTCCCATATCGTCAAGGCATGCGAACAGTCTATCCATGTCAAATTTCAATGCATTAAGTGTTAGACAACTGAGAGGCGGGGGGTGAATCAAATGTTACTATGCTTAAACAATTATACCCATTTTAAACTCATTACAAAACACTCAATGATGATCACAATAATTCAAGGAAGTAAGCAATAGAGTATTCAACATCAATCACACACATGAAGTATGCAGAAAGAGATATTCCTGAGGAAACCCATAAAGGGAGAAAACCTCAAACCTCTTCTTCTTCGAATGATAGGTAGTCTTTTTATGTTCTGTACATCATCTATCTTTGAGCACCAACTCAATTTGAGGCTACCACCTTTGTTTTACAAGCTGCAACTTGCTGAGAGCACCAACTCTTTGGTTTCTCTAGCACCCACTAGAAGGAAGCACCAACTCCCTGGGTGTTCCAACACCAACTGGATGGAAGCACCAACTTCCAGTCACACAGGCACCAACATGTACAACAAAGAACAATATTTCTCCCTTGTACCACCCTACCACCCTGGTATTTATGGTTGCAACCAGATGGAAGCAACAACTCCCTGTGTTCAAGAACCCACTTGAAACTCTAAGGAAAACAATCCTCCCTAGCACCACCCTACCACCCTGAGATATAAATCTTTGCTTTCTGAAATTTATTACAGTGAACAGTATTTATCAATGGCTTACCAGTCTCGTCATTGTTTGGCTATGTTGCTCTGCTATGCCTGCATCAGTGTGTTCCTGCTTGCATTTTCTTGCGCTTAAGTTATCATACAGTCTGTTGTTTTCACCATTTCTTCTTTGTCCAGCTTATGTTCTTCATCTCTACATATTTTACACTCTATTCCTGCTATCTTCTTGATCACATACAGTTCAACTTGTTTTACCGAGAAGCAACCACCTGCTTCTATCGCAACATTTTTCCTTTATTCCTTCTCTCATCATATATTACACTCCAAATCTCCAACACCTGAGTCAGGAATATCAAACCGCTCAAGAACAATGATTCCAATGCCCCGGAACAATGATTAAGTTAGTGTAACTGAATCGTAATTGATCAAGAAACCACGAAGTGAAACAACAACCCTCCGATTAGATTCAGTTTGATCAGCGTCGTTGGATTATACATGCAAAGGATTTTTTACTTTTCAATGTGTAACCTCCGATGTGGAGCCTAGCAATGCTATCTCCTTCCCCTATCTTCCGTTGATGTGACCTTGGGAAATTCTTTCATATGAACTCATGATTGTGGGCGCGGCCAAAGGTGGTTTGGGGGCAATCCACTTCTTTCCCTACAATTCACTAAAGAGCTCCATGTATGCCTTTGGTGATACTGTGGTTTTGATTGCAACCCACTCACGAAAAATTAAGACCCGAGCATGTTCTAACCCCGCAATGCGATGGGACCGTCGATCTCATGATCTTGACGGTGGTCCTGAACGGACGGTCCAGATTTTTTCTTTCATGATCTACGGATCAGATCCAACCTCCCTAAATCAACATCTATGATTTATTTTGTGATCCAGGCTTCGGGAGTTTCAAATCTCAAACACTACTTTCTTTCGTATGCCAATCTTTCAGAGTCGATGATCCACAGACAACTATCCTTATCAATCAACGGCTCTGCCTCCACTTCAGGAATTTGACCTTTCAACCATATCAATGTTTATGCATCCCCTTTCTCGATCAACGGTCGATATCTCCTTTGAGTCTCTGGACTTCTGAAATATCAAATCTCAAACTTACGCTCTGGATCAGATGGCCCAGATTCACTTTGGACGATCCAACGCTTGAGATATTCAAACGATACGATGACTGAGATCTTCTTCAGATGATCCAATGGTCGAGAATTTATTTTGGTTCTCTGGCTCTCTGGATTTCGAGGATTTCAAATCTCAAACTAACGCTCTGGATCAGACGGACCAAATTCACTTCAGATGATCTGACGCTTGAGATCTTCTTTGTACAATCTGATGCTTGAGATCTTCTTCAGATGATCTGACATCTGATATTTACTTCGAATGATCCGACGGTTGAGAATTTATTTCATCTCTCCGGCTCTCCGAGCTTCAGGGATTTCAAATCTCTAACTGAATTCTTGAAATGAGATTTTTTTGGAGCACAACATCCCCACATCTTTAGACCTGAAATGAATGACGTTCGTTGGATCAAGATATTAGATCAATGACTCGATCTGTCTGCGATGCATCTTTTCTTTGGATTAAATCCAACGGATCTCCATCTTTTCTTATCCTATCCTTCCATTTAATTCGATCCGACGGCTAACGGAAATTAGGGTGATCGAGATCTCAGATCTCAACCCTTGCTTATCCTATCCTTCCACTTAAGGGGATCCAATGGTCATCTCATTTTCTCTAGATCCGATGGTCCATATTCATTTCGGATTTTCGGGCTTCGGGTAATTCGACTTTCAAGTTGCCAATTCTTTTGAAGTGATATTCCCTGAACAGTAACCTCCTCTCAACTTTTGACATGAACCAAATGTTGTTCTTCGAACATGTTCTTAGATCAATGGATCAATCTATCTTCAGTGCTTCTCTTCTATCTTATCATGTCCTTCCATTTAAAAGTGATCCAACGGTCGTGAAGACACTCGAAGTAGATCAACGATCAAGGAAGGTTGCGGAACCACAACTTGCAAGTGATTTAACTCGTCACAAAAACTCTACAATTTGAAGTTGTGTGATGTTGGTGAGTCAACCACAATTGTCTATCTTCGAGGCTATAAGATCTGACAGTCCTGATTAATTGTAGGATTGGAAATAGTACAATATTTAATTCTCCTTTCGATCTCTGCAATCTATCCTTGTCATTGATCTGGCGATTACAGATCCGATGGTCACGACTTAATCCGACTTAATCTGATTGTTTGTTAGATCAACCACAATCCTTGATATTTGGGTTTATGAGATCTGACAATCTAGACCAATTGCAGGATTAGAACTAGTGATTTGTTTAATTCTTCTTTCGCTCTCTACAATTCATCCCTGTCGTTGATCTGGCTTGCAAATCTGACGGTCATGATCTGCCAATGGTCCTCAAGCCCACGGTCACTCATATGACCGACGCCCATAATATTAGACGATCAACACGGTAAATTTCTTGATCAAATAGTTGCTAAGGATTCTCACCCTAAGCTTATGCTTTTCCTTCTGAGATTTGATCTCTGCATACTATTTACTTCTCCTCATGAGCTTATGTTTTTCCTATTTTCCATCATCGTTGTTGTTCTTGCCATCAATGACAAGCACACTCTTCCTGTAAAAACATGCCAACAATCTCCCCCTTTGGAATTTATGGCAACCCTGAAAGGTTGCACTATTCTGTGTAGACCTCCAACTGTAGCATCCAGACCACACCTTTTCTCCCCCTTTGACATCAATTTCAAAGAAAACATGCTCCCCTGAGTTGTTGCAGTACTTTTAGAAGGTATCAGATATTCAACCAACACATACTCCCCCTGACAGGATGGACTCTCTTAGGTGAGAGAAGGGATGACACCCAACTTCTGGCGGAGATATTCAAATGGTGTCTTGGCCAGGGGTTTAGTATATATGTCTACAATTTGTTCTTTGGAAGGAATATAATTCAGCTGAACAGCTCTATTTGTAACCTTCTCTTTGAGAAAATGATACTTTATTGGTATATGCTTCGTCTTTGAATGGATAACATGATTCTTCGAGAGACTAATGGCACTGGTGTTATCACATTAAAGTGGAATGAGATTAGTATAAGTTACCTTCAAATCTGCAAGAGTTTGTATCACCCATAAGATCTAGGTGCAGCAATTAGCAGTAGCAATGTACTCTGCCTCTGTAGTTTATAATGAAATAGATCCCTGCTTCTTACTAAGCCATGCTACTAACGAATCACCTAAGAAGAATGCACCTCCATTGGTTCTCTTTATCTCATTCAAATAGTTTGCCCAATCAACATCTGAATATGTAGTTAATTGAAAGTTCTAATTTTTAGGATACTAGAGACCATAAGTCATTCTACCATTCAAATATTTGAATATCCTTTTGACAGTTGCTAAATGAATTTGTTTAGGAGCAGACTGAAAACGACCTACCATTCCAACAGCTTGCATTATATTAGGATGGGATGTTGTGATGTACAGAAGACTTCCTATCATTGATCGATATGTTCTTTGATAAACATCAGGTGAAATATCATCTTTACTGAGCTTGCAACCAACCACCATAGGTGTCCTCATAGGTGTAGAATCTTCCATCTGAAACCTCTTTAACATCTCTTTCAAATACTTTTCTTGAGAGATAAATATCCCTGCAGAACTTTGATTGATTCATAAAGCAAGAAAATATGTCAGTTATCCTATCATGGACATCTCAAACTCAGTCTGCATTGAATTAGAAAACCACTGAACTGAAGGGTCATTAGTGCATCCAAAAATAATGTCATCTACATAAACCAAAACAAATAATAAATCATCACCTTCAGACTTAATGTATAGATTATTGTCAACAGTACCTTTCTTGAACCCTTTGTCCTGTAGAAATTTGTCCAGTCTATAATATCAGGCTCGTGGTGCTTGTTTCGGTCCATATAATTCCTTTTTCAACTTACATACATAGTCATGATTATTTGTCAATGAAAATCCTTCAGGTTGCTCCACATATACATCTTCTTCTAGATCTCCATTAAGAAATGTTGACTTAACATCCATCTGATATACTTTAAAGTTCTTATGACATGCATAGGCAAGAAACATTCCGATGGATTCCAATCTTGCCAATGGTGCAAAGGTTTCATCAAAATCTTGTCCTTCAACTTGTGCATACCCCTTACAGACCAGTCTTGCTTTGTTCCTGGCAATTTGTCCCTGGTCATTCAATTTATTCTTAAAGACCCATTTGGAACCTATGACATGTTTACCTTTAGGTCTAGGAACCATCTCCCAAGTATTGTTTTTCTCAATCTGGTCAAGTTCATCATTCATGGCATTAACCCAATGGTCATCTTCGTTGGCTTCATTAAATTTCTTGGGTTCCACCATGTATATGAAGGCTATATGTGATTGCTCGGTCTCTTTGATTATCCTTCTCCTATTTTGTACACCTTTGTCTTTCTCACCAATTATCTGACTTGCAGGATGATTCTTTTGAGTAAATATGGACGAAGGATTTGATGTTGTCTGTTGATTTGAGTCTGCCTGAGTATTTGTATCTTCATATGACTTTGAGTCTTCTTTTTCTGATTCTTGGACCTGTTCATCTTCAGCTTTATATGTGTCTTCTGTAGCAGACTCAATATTGTTCACCTCTCTTACTGGGACTCCTTCATCAACCTTTAAGTCAATGCAATCAACTAATTTAGACAATCTTTTATTGAAGAATCTATATCCTTTACTATTGGTAGCATATCCTAAGAAGATGCCTTCATCATCCATGTCATCATACTTGCCAAGGTTTTCATTATTATTCTTTATGTAGCACTTACTCCCAAAGACTTTGAAGTGTTTGATTGAAGCAGGTCTTCCATACCACAGTTCATAAGGTGTCTTGTCACTATGTGGTCTGAGGTGGGATTTATTAAGAATATGGATTGTTGTGTGTATTTCTTCTACCCAGTAGGTTTGACCAATGTTCTTCTCATTCATTATTGGCCATTTGTTGAACTGTTATGTTTTGCCTGTCAACTACTCCATTTTGCTATGGAGTTCTTGGGATTGTGTATTCTCTCTTGATCCCATGTTTATCACAAAATTCCTTGAAATCACTTGACAGAAATTCTCCTCCTTTGTCTGATCTTATTGCTTTTAATGTGTTACCTGTTTGATTCTCAGTTAAAGCCTTAAATATTTTAAATTTCTCAAATGCTTCAGCTTTTTCTTTGAGAAAAGAAACCCAAGTGAGTCTGAAGTAATCATCAACGATTAGCATGAAGTAGTTTTCCTTCCATGTGCCTTCTTGCCTTGATGGTCCACATAAATCCATATGAACTAATTGGAGTGGTTTCTTTGTTGAAGTAGAGCTCTTGGATTTAAATTTTGTCCTGGTTAACTTTCCTACTTGGCAGCGTTTACACACATAATCTTGTGGCTTTGATATTCTTGGAAGATATTTTACTGCCTTAAGATTTTTGAGCTTGATTAAGTGTTCAAAGTTTAGATGTCCAAGTCTCCTATGCCATAACCATATTTCATCATGCTTGCTTAGATGACACTCTTCTCTATCTTCTTTCAGCACATATACATTATTATCTGTCTTTATGCCTTTAGCCACCACTTGTCCTAAGTTTACATACTTTATCTTACAATCTTTGGAAGTGAACACCACTTCACATCCTCTGTCACACATTTGACTTACACTGAGCAAATTATGTTTCAGCCCATCTACAAGCAGAACATCCTGATATTTTCCTTTACCATTACTCAAACTCACCATCCCTTTACCCTTGATTTTACCTGGTTCATCATTTCCAAAGGTCACATTTCTTGTTTTGCTTTTACTTATAGACAGAAACTTGTCCTTGTCTCCAGTCATCTGCTTGGAATATCCATTGTCTATATACCAGGGGTATTTTTGTTTTTGAGTTGAAAGCACTACACCACATTTTTCACTATCTTTCTTTTTCCATGTGCTAGCATTTCTAGCTAAGGGTTTTATACTTGGATCTGCTTTGTAATTCTTCAAATGGAAGTTTGCAGCTTTGTGGCTAAAGTTATGGCAGTTATAGCATTGGAGATCATTGTTCAATAGGTCAAATTGATTGGTGCAACTTTGTCTACTCATTGGTTGTTTAGTTCTATGTTGCAAAGATTGTTTATTTCTTGATCTCCTCAGTTGCATGTCTCTAAACTTAATTTGACAAATTGCAATCTTATGACCAAAATTAGAGCATTAAAAACAGTAACCATGGAAGAAATTTTGGTACCTGAAGGATGGCCTTCTTCTCAGCATTTGTTGCTCCATCTTCTGATATATTTGCTTTTGATTAGGGATCATCTTGTCTTTATTATCTTCTGGTGGCAGAGTACTCACATGGTCTAATTGTCTGCTGACTTGGAACTTGATCATCTTTACTGGATATTTGCTTTTTGTATGTTTGCTTCTTGAACCACTTGCATAGCCTAAACCAGTCTTCAACAAAGGAGATCTATGTTTTCTCAGAATGTTGTTTAGTTCTGTTGAGGCTTTAATGCTTGGAAGATTTTGGAGATACAATGCTTTAAACTTCTCCATCTCTTTTCTGGTTTTTACTACCTCTTCTTCCAAGGCTTCACATATTGCCTTATTCTCTGATAAATGTTGTTTTAGAATGTCCTCTATTTTTTTTGCCTCTTCTAATTCCACTTTTAGCAAGGAAAAATCTTCATCGGGTTTTTTACTGTCTTTCTCGAACTCTATAAACAATTGTTTTTGCTTTTTCTTCTTAAATATAAGTCTAGCAATTTCTTCTAGGGCACTGATCAGTTATCCTTCCAAGTCAACCATAGCTTCTTCATCATTAACATCACTTCCTGTGATTTTATTATCATAATCCTCTTTTTCCATAAGCATAAATTCATTAACCTTATCTTCACAAGCAGAATCACTATCTGTGTCTCCT
>JASDQU010372951.1:21097-36782 GCA_032191745.1 Picea mariana
CTAATCTCCAAGTAACTTTTTGGTGTAGGAACTTTGTAGTAGGTAGAACCTTCGAGTAAGCCTTCTTACAATTATTGCTTTCACACAATATCTACTACATGGGATTTATTTAATAGATATGTCCTCAATACATAGAAAACTATCTATCTACTTAAGGGGGTTAGGGTAGGACCCTGACATGCCCTCCCCCTTAAAAATTAACTTTGTCCTTAAGGTTGTGTTGAGCACTCAACACACCCTAAAAGTCTTTGTGAATTTTTTCTTTTGGGTACCACTTTGTCATTTCTGATTGAAGTTAGTTGTGTAGGGATCAATGGGTTTTTATATATTTTTTTGTTTTCATCATCGATCACATTCATTTTGATCTGAAGTATGTTGAACAATTTGACATTTATCTCTAAGTAAACGTGTCATTAGACTAAGTTGCACATAACTTAAAATTTGTTTTATAAAGAGGCACACGTCGATCGATGAATCCTGGTCTGCAAAAATAAGTCCATAAAAAAAATCGTCGATTATCGAGATACCGTCGGCATCAGAAAATTGGGAAAAGGGGTGCGCTAATTGGTGATTCCATCTTGCGAAACAGTTTTCTAAAAATCATCGATGTACCGTTAGCATTGGTGAAATCCTAAAGATAAACAATCAACATAGGCGACAAAAATCACCAATAGTCGATCGTCGATATACTGTCAGCATCAAAGAAGAGGGAGAAAGGGCACAATAACATATATCAGAAAGAAAATCATCGACGTTGAAAAGAAACACTTCTCACACCCAAAGTGTCAAATCAACCGCCATGTGTTTTACTACGTAAACAATCTGTATTACTCAGGTATTACCCACATCATACCTATACTTCCATGTTAGCACTGTGGGGCAGTTTTGGGTCGGCATCGAAACTTTTTCCTAGAGGCACCAACGAAATAACGTCAAAGAAAATCCCCCGACACCAATACACTCATTAACTACCAGTTGATTGCTAGAACACTTAACTTCTGGTTTTAGACCAAACCTTTACCCGCTGACGTCGATGATCTTGGTCATCTTGCGCTGTCCATTTAATGATCCTTCTTATCCTCAATACCGATCATACTAGTCTCGTTGGAGTGCGAAAAATCTCAGGTAATTTGAGGAGACACCTCTAGCTAAGTGAAGGATGAGGTCTGCAATTTGTTAGACAATTAAGAGCTTCATGTAACCAATAACATGACGTCGTGTGCCAATTAAATTTTGAAGATTTGAATTCACCGATGACCTCTAAAAAATGAAACACACTCCTCCACCGCCAACCTGCATTTCATTTAATCCTGAGCATGATGTGGATTCTGTTATAGATTGTGTAGATCGTATTTGTACTCCTGAAATTAAGACTCAATGTGATAAGGTAGGTATGTTTTAAATTTGCAAAGATTGTGCCCAAGCATGGTATTCCATTCACAAATCATTGATCTTCCAAGCAGACGAAGGCACAAGAGAGAGAGCATCGAAGAGGTAACAGGTCATTGTGCCACTTCAATTGCCAATAAGCCCAGGTTTTCCTATAAGGAAAAGGTAAGCATGATTTTACTATTTACATTTTCTGATTGCTTCGAATAAGACCTGTCGTAATTGGCTCGCAGCTTAATATTCCATTTTGTGTAGGAAACTGCCTCCATGAAAGCCAACAACTAGACGCTCACCAAGCATGCCCAAAATGAAATAATTGGAGATCGATGAAGGGTCGACACCGGTGACAACAAGATAACTTGATTTCATTTCAAAAACGAAGTCAGTCATCCGAACTTCCACTAAGAAACAAATTACCCAGCCTCCAACGTTCGGGGACACAAAGGTGAGCAGTGGTTATAAATCAATGCTCCCACATTGGGGAGATCTTTTTAACAAAATCAATCAAGAAGATTACCCAGAATTCACACCTCACAATGACCTGGACATCAGGATGTTGGATGACTAGGTTTTACCAAACATTTGGTGATCATATCTGCATATGGTGGCCTACCGGACCCTAGTTCTACCCTACATTGAAACCCTTGGATGGATAATTAACCACACAGACGCGATGGAATGCACAATCAATAATGAGGAGGGAGAATGTGTTGGTGTCTTTCTTTGAGTAGAGGTACAAAAATACTACAAAGTCAGAGAAATAGAGGAGTTCCATGACACCAACAAGTTACTGGCCTTGTGGTGGAAAGAAGATAAGAATTTCACAAATAGGATCAATGGTTGGTAMAACAYGGTAMGCATTAGAGAGCCTTATATTTATTTAATGGATTTATTCTRYTGATTGTATGGGGAAAAATATTGTTCAAAGTTTTCAGAGGCTTGGATGCTCTTAGCATACACCGTGGCAATCTCTGAGAGCAGTTTTAATTGGGGAACCATCATCTCCAAACAATTGAGTATCAACATCCTACAGGGACAGACACCAAAGCATGGAGAAACACCAGTTTTCCACATGGCATCGTACCTGTTGCATGTAATCTGCACAATAAATGTTTTTGCAGGTATGAATTTAAGCTGACATGTTGTTGAGTTTCTCGTGCATTTTTATTTCAAAATTTTGTGGGAAAATAGGTATAAAAAGTTTTACATCATGATATGTGATGAGTTCATAGCCCGAGTGCACTTCATTATATTTATTAAAGAATTCCCAAGGCTTTCTGCGACAACCAAAAAGATGATATCCATGGTTGGCCACTGATATCTTGAAGAAATAAGCACTTATATCAGAGTGTTCGAGGCTATTGGCGCACCACACCTACTCCCCGTTCATGTCCCAGACCATCTCATTTTGGGAGAAATTTGTTACCAGACCATTCTGCAAGGCTATAATGCCTCTTTGGTAAAGGATAAGAAGGGGGCTTTCATACCCTATTGTTTTCATATCGGGTTTTACATGGTAAAAGACACTGCATGGGAAAAACAAGAGGGATTGATTTAGCTTGAGTATCAGTTCTCCACAGGCCATTTTCGAAAGCATGATCCAAAAGGCCAAGTACTCCATCATGCATTGCAGGTTTCCTCATGTTGGCCATATTCTCATGATAGCTTTGAAGATGAGATCTTTACCGAGGGTGCCCAAGACAAGGAGGAAGTGCTCCATAGAAGGGATAACCCTAATATGAACAAATTCAAAGCAATGACCATGGATGAACAAGTTGAGACAATAGATCACATAGCTCAAGAATCCCTCAGGGTAAAAGAAGAAAACAAAGCAACATAAGCGACAAAGGCTCGGAGAAGGGGGATATTGTTACTAGAAGAAGCCGAGATAGCTATGCAAAGAATAGGGGAAGATCCACCACTTAAGCCATTGATAGAACCCTTGAGAATTACCCCAGCCGATACAAGTAGCCATGAGGAAGAACTAAATGGCTCAGAGACAATTCCACCAGAGGAGACCGTTGATCAAGAAAACCCTAGCCCTATGTCACCACAGGTAGGATCGTCGATGACTACTATAACCTAGCTAAGGTCAGCGAGAACATCAAGTGGGACAGGTATGCCTAATGTCCTCATAGATTTAATCATGATATATGATGATGAAGATGACTCAGAGGCCTCACACATAACCCCAGTGCCAATCACATAGGAGAAAGAACGAGAGGAAGCATCTACTCCAGTTTTCGATGATGTGACTCCAAATTCTCAAGAAGGCGACTTGGTAGCTAGGATCACTCTTGACACTATATTTCTCGATCAATTGGGAACACAACCTCAGAATGAAAACTCCAAGAATTACTTGGATGCTGGTGAACAAGAAGAAGGAGTGGGGTAGCCAAAAATTGGCATCTCAAAGGCCAAACTCCAAGCTAATGTCGATCCTTTGCCTAATTCCCCATCTAAGACCAAGACTCCGTCAGCCGACGAGGACCAATAGGACGCCAAGTCACTAGAACATACATGATTTTACCTTGCTAGGGAGCTAGGAGAGCCTGCCATGGAACACCTTTATATGTAGAGAAGCCTAGGCAATACTCTGTTCTAGGGAGATCAACAGATTCCTGAACCAGTAGACGAAGTCGCCGATATATAGGCAATTTATTATGACAGGAAGAGGAAAGCTGTGATGAGAAGAACAATCAAGAAAATGAAGCTCGTGCTTGATAACACACTTCTCATAACAATAGAGGAGACGATGTTTGACACAGAAAATGCTAAGATAGCTGAGCTAATCAGAGCAGGGATGTGCATAACCGATGCCACTTTAGACAGGGAAAAAAGGGATGAAAGGGAGGTATCCTCCATGAAGAAAGAACTGGACCATCTGTAACATCAAGAAGCGTACTTACCAAAATTCAACACAGGCAGTGGTACTCTTGAAGTGTGAGTTTCGAGAGATGTATGCGCAATTCACAAGGGAGAGAGACCTCTTCACCGCTCGCATAGAATATTTCCAAGAAGATACCCTCATGGGGTTGAAAACCTGTAAAGACATGCAACGATGGTATGATAAGGCATATCAAGCCTTAGAGTGGATATACTACATCAATGAAGTACATAAGGGTCGAGATGCAAAAGAGCATGGCATCCGAGTGCTGATGGACATCAGCATCGCCCAAATAAGGAAGGCAGTTGAACACTGGGTAAGCATGGTCCAGGAACCCCGACAGAAAATGCAGAGGAGATGGGAAGAATGTGAGAAAAGTTGGGAGAAATCAATCAGGAAATGAGGAATACTGACTTGCTAGAGTTTGTCCCACTGGAGGATTTCGCTGATCTACGCCACATAGTTAAGCAACATGCAGAGCAAGACCAGGTGTACAAAGAAGAGATTTCATAGGTTTCAAGCATGATCCCAGGTCAAGTGAAGAAGTTCATGGAGCCTCTGATTAAATATATAGCAGTCTTACATCACTTGAGTGTCAAACTAATCAAGTACAAGGAACAAGCAATTGAGATGAAAGAGGTCCTCTCCGCTCTGATGGATCAACATAGGTTCCTGTATGCAAATATGTGCGAAGATATCTTCTATAGATGGCCAGAATACGAGAGGAACAATCCACTTCAGTAAAACCACTAGATAATCAAAAGAGAATCAAAAGAAAACAGATAGATAAAGTCCGCTACGTGGCATTTTATTAACTTAACACAACTTTAGTAGTTATTTTAGTTTAGTTATTTTTTATAAATATGGGAATCGACCTTGTGTCAAAGGTCGATGGTTTTAGGGAGAAAGACTTTTTCTAGAATATTTTACGAGAATTACTTCTGTGCAATTTATTTTAATTAAGAAGTTTTGTTTAGAACCAAAGACACTTCTTTCATCTGAGGCGTGAATGTAATTGGACCGAGGGAGATTATCTCTGTCTTCGAATCCAATGTTTGTTGTTGTATTGACTAAGATTTGTTGTATCTATTATTTAAGTTATCTCATAATGCTGCAACAATTCTTTTATTCTAGTTGATGAATAGAAATCGATTGTGTTAACATGTGATTGATAATAGTGCATTGAAAATTACTTTTCCTGCACTAACTTCTTGTCACATATATATTTTCTTTCTGTAACTGTTATCTCAGACGATGTTGAATGTTTACAAGTCAAAATGGTATTATTGTTAGTTTGAAGTAGTTTATATCTTCTTCGTCTGCATGCTAAGGTGTAAAGGTTATCCCAAAACCTAGCTTTCTCCAACATATATTGACTTCCCTCTGCCATTTAGTTTAAGCTCCATCTTTCTTATTCTCCTCAAATGTTACAAAAGAACCAAAAAGAGAACTGCACAACCTGAGGAAAGGTTTCACATAAAAGAGTTATCTATTAGTCATTATTAAATCCCATCGATAATTCTAGCCAGATCACAAATCTGGAGAACCTTACCACTCATCAAATGCTTACAGGTATAATTGGGGCTCTTATGTGGGTTTGGTTCCTGTTGTTGAGTCAATGGATCTTTGACCCCTCAAAAAACTTAGCGCTAGAAGGAGGGCCTGAATGAATGCATGGGTAATAATATTTATGATAATATATTTCGCAAAGCCTATAGATTCAAAATATGCCACATGCATGGATAGTCATTCTCGAAACAATCGACATACAGAGAGTACTCCCGATACGAGTAACTCACCTCAACACGAAGAGGAAGAACACATGTACCCTGAAATACCTTACGCTCTTCCCGATGAAGAGTTAAATAAGTTCAAAAGAAACACCCAAACTTATGCCTGACAGATCAGAGCATTACCTTTAGCTCCTTCAGTTCTTGAAAGAAAAAAAATAAGCAGACCAATTTTTGACACCCTTGACCATGTATTTGTTCACATGGTAGAAGACCTAATTGATTTTTCCATCACAGAGATCGAACAACCCCTTAATATGATACCCAAAACACCAGTTGGTAACTACTCTAAACTTGACGATTCTGAATCTGAAGAGGAAGAGTCCATCTCTGATCACTTAGGTTCCAAATCAGAAGACATGCAGGATAATAATGATAACTATGGAGAGGAGGGAGATCAATATCAAGATAACCAACCATGGATTGCAAGAGATGCTCTGGTAATTCCAGGACGAATGCATAACCTACCCAGACATCCAGAAAAGATACTTCCCAAATTTGATCTTGAAACCTCTGGATTGCCTGAAGATCATATTTATAAGTTCATATTATCCATAAGGTTGATGAATGCACAACATGAAGATGTGGTGTGTAGAATTTTCCCTTATACCTTTGCAAATTCAGCTTCAACATGGTATTTCAACCTACTGGTTGGTTCCATAACTATTTGAACTATTTTCAAAAGG
Organism: Picea mariana; assembly: GCA_032191745.1. Lineage (NCBI taxonomy): Eukaryota > Viridiplantae > Streptophyta > Pinopsida > Pinales > Pinaceae > Picea > Picea mariana. Next base: position 27,850 of record JASDQU010372951.1, read on the forward strand.
ATTTCTTAGAAAAAATTGCTGAAGAAACTACTACTGGAGCCTTAATGGATGAACTGCTCACTGCCACTATGAATCCAAAAGAAAAGGTCAAATATTTCAACCAAAGATTTACCACTATTTTGAACAAATTCCAACCCGATGCTAGACCTACTCCAGAGCTACAAATTGAAGTATACGCTAATGCTTTCCCAGCTTCTATTTCTATGTTTTTAAAAAGGGCTGCCAAGAATACCCTAGAAAAAAATTTCAAGGAAGACAAAATGATTGAGTTCCAAATGAAAGGATGAAAAGAAGGTTATATCTCACTAATAAAGAAAGAAACCCAACCTCCACCTAAGAGGGGACTTTTGTTGGCTAGACCCCCAAGCAAACAAACAGAACAAGGCCCTAAAAAAGAGGGAGGGGACATAGAAAACCTGCAGCGGATGATAAAAAAAACTCAAACGAGATCGTAGATATGAAAAGGAGTGTTGGGGAAGGAAACCAAAATCAAAGACCTTATAAACCCTTTTTAAAAAGAAATCCACCCTTCAAATCTATAGAACCTCCCCCAGCCAACCTAAACATCGACTTAGGGAACGCAACATCTGTCTCTTTCTGTACGTGTCACCAAGAAAAACATTCAGAAAGGGATTTCCCTCAATGGTTGCATGTTATGAATCTAATGACTAATCGATTCCTAGATGAATGTTCTCTAACCAAACAACCCAGTAGCTCGACAATAAATGTCATCGATCAAGAAAGTCAAGAGCCATCGGAAGAGACAACCATGTTGTTATGGGATTGCAACCATTCGATGCCTTTCAACGACGCCCCTGAAGTGCAAGGACCTCCCGCTGAAGTTCTACATGTAAATACATGAAGTAAAAGTCAATCGAGGAAAATTAATCACACCACTACTCAATTATCTCGAGGAAATCAAGAGGTTGATCGCCCCAAACCCCTATTTTCTTCTCAAAAAAATCTCCCACACACACATACACGTGAAATGCCTGAGCTAGACTACAACGTAGTAGAAGACTTGAAGAAGATGAAAGCTAACGTGTCTGTCATGGAAATGTGTAGGATTCCTCAACAAAAGGATTTTTTGTTACAAGCCTTAAAGTTAACAGACACCTCTTTGACGAACATTAACCAAGGTGACGCCCCATCTCCCACTGACTTAAAAAATAAGCCAAATGTGAATGCTTGTTCTTTGGATAAAAAATGGAAGGCCTTTTGCTCCCCCATTCCTCTTGACATTTGAGGTTTTTAACATAAATCTATGTAATTGCCTGATTGATTCCGAGGAATCTTCAAATGTCATGCCATTAACAATCTACAAGAAGCTGAACGCAACCCTGGTCAAAAGTGATAAACACGTCATACAACTAGATAGGAATCAGGTAAAGGTGATCGACGAAATTAAAGATGTCATGATCATAATCTCTACACATCCCAAATTTGTTCAAGTAATTGACATAATCATGGTAGACATGCCGAAGGCCTATGGAATGCTACTTAGTCGAGACTGGTTTGAGAAATTAAACGAATATTTTAGTACCGATTGGGCTCACCTCTGGTTTCCATTGAAAGGACATCCAAACATGATCAAGATTGACAAATAAAGATACCTCAAACATACTGTCACTGATTTAGAGAGCCAAAATGAACCCTCATCAACATATTTCCCTGTGTTAGGAAGCTACTCATGTGATTATGATTTCAGTAATTTCACCCCTCACATGTCTCACATACCATCTGCACAAAAATCTGAAATGATATTCCAAATATACTTGCTAGTGGACATAGGAGAAAATATCCTTTGTCAGGATTCTCCGACAAGAGTAGCAGACAATGAGGTTGAAAGTTAAAACATAGCTAGACATGAAGAAGTTAGAAATTCCCCCCCACAAATTTGGATGCTGTAATTTGATGGTTATAAATCACAAGAGGGGTAGGGAGCAAGATGCATCCTCATTAGCCCAAGGGAGAAACAAAAATTCTTATCATGCAGATTAGAATTCGAATGCATAATAACATTGTTGAATATGAAGCTGTAGTCCCAGGACTAAAGAAATCCATCGACTTAAACATCAAGGAATTGAAAGTTTTTGGAGACTTTGAAATTATCATTAGGAAAGTGAAGAATACTGTCCATTTCAATTCACTTCACTTAAGAAATTACCAGCAAGAGGTGCACAAACTAATATACAATTTTGAGGCCTTCAACATTATTGTAGTTCCGAGGATGAAAAATACCCTTGCTAATGCTCTAGCCATTGCTGCCTCAAGATTATTTCCTTTATAAGACTATGAAGCCTCAAGGTTTGCAGTAGAACTTCTCTACAAATGATCGGTGCCTAAAAACATTTCTAACTGGAAAGTCTTTGAAGGGGATGAAGAGATTGTATATTTCCTGACTAATCAGGAGAATTTTAAGGATTTGGCCATTCATGATGAAATATTACAATATCTACTCACATAATCAAATCTCCACGAACAGAAGAAGGGAAAATATCACTCTGATGAAAAACCAAAGTTTCACATGATACCAAAAGGAGTGGCCAATCTGGAGAACCTTTTCGACCTAAGGAAAATATTTAGAGGGCCAAAGAATGCAAAAACAGGGAGCTCATGTCCTATATACGAAACGTTAAACCGAGGAACCCCTGAGAACCCCAAGAATGTCAATTTGGGTAAGACAATGTCCAAAGAAGACAAGAAATGTTATCTCAAACTGTTTAAAGAATATCAATGTCTTTGCTTGGTCGTACCGAGAATTGAAAACTTATGATACTCGCATTATCCAACACACGATCCCATTAAAGTCTGGGGTAAAAATCTTCCAAGAAAATATTAGGAGGTACCACCCATCTCTAGAACCTCTGATGTATCAAGAGCTGAAGAAATTATTAGATGCCGATATTATCTTTCAGGTAAGACACTTTGCTTGGGTATCCAATCTGGTGCCTGTCAAAAAGAAGTCTGGGGAGATCCGTCTGTGTGTGGATTTTAGAAACCTTAACAAAGCATCGGAAAAGGATAACTATCCAGTCCCACCCATGGAAAAAATCCTACAGACAGTATTCGGCTCTAATTTTTTTTCCCTCCTAGATGGCTTCTCGGGATATAACCAGATCCTGGTTTAAGAAGATGATTGATTAAAAACTACTTTCCGGACCAAGTGGGGAACCTTTGCTTATAAACACATTCCCTTTGGGTTGATTAACGCATGAGAAACCTTTCATAGGGCCATGGATGTAGATTTTCAAGGATTGATTAACAAGTGTGTGGTAGTCTATTTAGATGACGTAACAATATAGTAAAAAACAAGGAAGACCACATTCCACATTTGACTCAGATTTTTGAAAGGTGCAGGCAATATGGAATCTCTTTGAACCCTAAGAAAACCATCTTTGGTGTAGAGGAAGGAAAATTATTAGGTCATATAATATCTCAAAGAGGAATTAACATTGACCCTAAGTGGATAAAAGAGATAGCTGAACTCTCCTTGCCACACAATAAAAAGGCCATGCAATCCTTCTTTGGGAAAATCAACTTTGTGAGAACATTTACTCATGACTTTGCTGAAAACTGTCAAACCTTTGCAAAAAATGATTCACAAAGATGTAGAGTTTAAATGGGATGAAGAAAGGAAAGGAGATTTGAACAACATCAAAACTGCAATATCCCAAGCACTAGTGCTACGTAGCCTTGCTTTCAACAAATATTTTTTCCTTTATACCTTTGCTTCTGACCAATCCTTGGCTGCATTACTTACCCAAAAGGATGATGAAAACAATGAGGCACTGATATCATTTATAAGCACTAACCTTCAAGGAGCCGAACTGAACTATCCATGTATAGACAAACAAGCTTACATAGTTTATAAATTGGTCAAACATTTCAGAGCCTATATCTTGAATAATCACACTAAAGTCATAGTACCTCACCCCGTAGTCAGATCTCTGTTCACCCAAAAAGAAATTGGAGAAAGAATGGGAAATTGGATGGCAGTCATTCAGGAATTTGATATAGACATAAAACCTGCCAAAATAGTCAAGAGTCAAGGATTGTGTAAACTGGATACTGAGGCCCAAGATCTGATCAATGCAGAAGACTCCAGTTGGGAAAACGGGTTTTCATTATGGTGCAGAAAATCCTTATATGTTCCTCCTAGGAAAGCGTCCTAATATGGAAACCTGTCTTATCTCCTACACCATGGAACCTATCTAGAAAACCTAAACCCTAGAGAAAGGAGAGCTCTCAGGTTAAAGTCCGCTCAATATTGCCTCATAAATTATGTGCTTTTCCATGTAAACTATGTTGGAGTACTCCTTAGACGTCTTGAACATGATGGTGTAAAAGAGGTACTGAGAGAACTCCATGACGACCCAACAGGTGGACATTTTGTGGGAGAAACCACGTCTCACAAAATATTAAGGGATATGTTTTATTGGCCTACTATGTTCAGGGAGGCTCATGCATATGCCAGGAGATGTAAATCTTGTCAAGTAAGTGACAGTAGGTAGAGGGCAACCATTCCACTCCAGTCGATGACCATATCGAGACCATTTGAGAAGTGGGGAAAAGATGTCATAGGATATATTACTCCCAATTCTTCAAAACAACATAAATATATCTTGACTACTATAGATTATTTCATGAGATGGATGGAGGCTATCCCTCTCATGCACTTTAATGAAAATGTAGTGATCCAATTTTTAAAACAACAACTAATAATAAGGTTTGGGATTCCCTCTGTCCTCATTTTTGACAATGCTGCCTACTTTTCTTCCACGCGCTTGACATAATTCACCCTTGATAAGGGGATCATAATAAGATATTCTGCAAACTACTATCTGCAAGGTAATGGGGTAGTGTTGGCACAGGGGCAGACCCAGGGTTCAATGCTTCAACTACGCACCAACAAAACCCTAACTACCGACCCTTTCAACAACACCTACGAAGCAGATGAAGTCTCACCCAAGGTAGAGGCAGGGGGGGTTGCAGGACTCAGGTGTTTGCAATCTAGCTGGAACACAGATCTATGAACATAATACTTAACAGAGAACTTAGCCAATAATATTAATTAGTCTCTAACTCCTTTATTCACATCGCAAGTTAAAACCCTAATTACAGATTATCGTAGTGACAACCAAGATCCAAGAATATCTAATTATTCAACACATAACATTAAAGTAGATCTAACATTCATTCACATCATAAAGCACTAAGCACGACCTAGATCTATCATACATCTAGATTAAGAAATTAAGTACATAAACAACATGAACACCATAAAACAAAGCACATCAACACAGGATGTACATGGTTCACCCCAGTGTGGGGCTACGTCCACCAATCTTCTTCTCTTATTATTAGTTCCTTCCAATCTTCTTACATGCACCAAACCACAACGCCAACTCCGCATAGGACAGCAGATCTGCATGCACCTCGCTAGATCCTCCTTCCCGATTTAGGTCCAAGCATAGAGCTTCTACACAGTATGTGCACAAAGCACTTACAAAGCACTCGTACTTAGCTCTGGAAACCTTAACACGTTCGGGCACAAAGCCAACTAGCCATGCACTAAGTCGATCAATGACTAGTAACTACTAGGTCTCTCTCTTACATCGCCTAGATACTTATTTATGCATTACAAAAGGGCCCTAAACATGGGTAATACTGATGGGTTGACATCCCATATCCGTTACATAAACCCTAAAACCCAAAAATCATAAACCCTAAAACCCAAAAATCCCGCAAAAGGGTGCGAGATCCTATGATCTCCACTTTGCCCGGGCGCTCCGTCTTCGACCAGCCAGTTGAAGTCCCAAAAAATGGTCAAGCATGACCAATGTTTCCTCTAAACCTAGTGAAGGGCCAACATGCCCCCAACACTCACCCGTGACTCGTTCCGAGTCACTCTGATCTGGGCAACTCTACTTCAAAGGTTTTGAGCTTAGCTCGAGCTACCTCGACTTTCTACTTTGCCAGAGCCTCCTGTTCGACGAAATCCTAAATGAATTTCTGGTTGACAGGCCCTTCCAAGCGCTGTTCCACTGTGGTGACCACTTGTTCCAGTTTTGCACCTTGTCCCTTGATCTCTTCAAAGAGGGTGCGGGCTTTGTCCTGCACCGGTTGGAGTCGCTGGCTCACTTCCATGACTTTACTCTGAATGCTATTGACCTGTTGTTGAACTGCGCACTGCTCTTGTGACCTTTCATCTTCTCCACTGCGGTAAGCAGCTTCAATTGCTCTTGCACTGTCGATGCCTATTGCTTCGCCTCTTGGAGCTGTGCTTCCAATCTCCTCGGCTCCGGGTCTTTCACAAGGCGCTCATAGGTCTGCGCACTTCGGTTATTGAGCTGGTTGCATTCTGTTTCTAGTACCCTGATTCTTTCTACTGCACTACTGGAAGTTTCTTCCCTCTGATCACTCGCTTCCTACGGAGTGCTCAGTACTTCCTGCAGTTCTATCTCTACTACTCTTGCTTGAAGTTGCTGAATGGATTTAGTGAGCTTTCCATCTTAGATCTCAGCTGTCTCTTCTTCCATTTGGGCCAAGCCCAGCACAGAGCAAAGTGCTCTAGCCACTGCCTCCTTGACCTCAGTCTGCTCTGCGAACAACTGGTATTTTTCTCTCTGGATCTACTCTCTATCCTCTTCAAACTTCGCTCAGAGGTCATCTTTCTCTTGCTTCGCAACCCGAAGTAGCTCTAGGGTTTCTTCCTTTGCTTTCTTCAAGGCCTCTGTCTACTCCTTTTATTCTTGTACTCGTCGAAGGTGAGCCTCTGTAGCATCTGCTATCCTTCACAATTGGGTGGGCTCATCCCCCAATTGTGCACCTTCTAATGACGACGACGTTGTGGACACTACGCTGCTCGAATAGAGGGCTTGCTGTACCCCTTTCAGCTCCACCTCGATCCTACCAAACATTGTTTCCTGCTTGTCTTCGTTTCATTGCAAAACATCCTCCGAAGTGTTTGCTACAATTGTGATGATGAGGTCAATGTCATCCATTGTGAGCACAGTCTATGACTGCGGTTTGTTGGCCCATGACTTCTTCCACACTGAAGGTTTCTTCGGAGAAACCTTTATTTTCTTTGATGTCTTGGATTCCATAAGGGGATTCTTAGGTGGTGTCACTTCGCTCTTTTCCTGCTTGTCTTATTCCACTTCCTCTTCTTGGTTTACTTCGTCATTTCCTCCTCCTCCAGGTGAATCAGATGCAGTTTCCTCCGATGCACTGTTTATTTCCTGCACCTCTTCCTTCTTCTTCTTCTTCTTGGAACTGCTCGGTCCATCATATTCTTCTCAGGTGACCACATGACTTGAGATGATATGGGGGTTGGAGAGATCTATCTGTTCGACTGGTACAAGGAATTCAACCAACCATTCGTTGGTTATCTCTTCCATGTCTTCATCAGTTAATTTGTAATACAACTGCAACTCCTCCTTGCTTTCATCTCTGCGCGCAGTGATGTAAATGAAGTGCCTGTCTGCACGGAACTTCACTATTGGCATGTAAGTATGCAAGGTATTCAGAGTCATTCGGGGGAATGACTCAATGGCTCGTGTGAGCTGTAAGTAGTATGTGTGCAAGACAACGTTTGACTGCCACAACTTCTCCATATCGCTTGAATACCACAGGGTGATGAACCTCGCAGCCAATGGTTCAAACGGCTCGACTTCACGGAAGGTCGCTCCCTCCGACATCTCCCAAGCGACAAAGGCAATGAGAATCAACAACCAGCTGAAGTGAAACTTGTAGCCCTGGTCCTGCACTTTGCAACAATCCTGCTCCAACTGGTTGACAAGGTAGCTCGCTGAGTTCATCTGCATCCCTTCAATGCACTTTCCTACGAGGTCAACGATGAACCCCATGACTTGCGTTGGTCTGTTCTTCTTGACAAGCTTACCAGTGATCAACTGACAAGTTAGGCACACTATGCCATCTTGGATGGAGGCTACCTTGTAGCCTTGCTTCCCCTTCTCCACATCTCTGTAGGTGTCCTTAATTTGCTGCACCAGGGTGCGATCTGCAACCTTCCCTGGGTAGAATTTATGAGGGTCCGCTCCCTGCATGCTTAATCCAGTGATCATGTGGATCAACACCGGATCCACAGTCATGCACCTGTCTAACCATAGATAACCTCCATGGTAGCACGATAGGAGGAGTTTAACGCACTCGTTAACCTCCTGATGTATGCTGAATTGGGGTATCTTCATGACGTTGAGGATGGTGGACCTCACAATCTCCTTAGTCCATGATTGGGGGACTATCTTCGGCTTTTTCCCCATTTTCTTTGTCAAGTACTTATCAGTGCAAGAAACGCATAATTCTTCCTATCTCCCAGGTTAAATTCATTGATCTTAAGGTCAGGTATCAGTCCTAGCTGTGTTCCCACTACACGTATTCCCTTCAGGAGGTACGCAGTAATGAGGGTGTACTCGAAATGTCTTGGAACACTGTCACAAATAACCGTGCCAGCCAGAGGCAGGATGTAGTCAGGCAAGACCGACGGGATGAGGTTCACTTTCGCCAGGTCGTCATGGTTTGGGATGGCCCAGATCAACTGGATCGTCATGCAGTCGAGGGGGATGCTTGCAATCCACCCGTAGATGAGGATGCTTGAAATCCCCTCGTAGATAAGGCCTATACTCCCGCGGACATGACCTTCTCAGCCATAAGGTCGATCAATATTTCTTCTACAAACTTTTCTATTGTGCTATGTTTGCCCGACATACACACTCGTCGTCAAATGCTTGAGTAGGCGAACATGTGATCTAGGTAAGAAAACATATGGCAAGGTCTCAATAAGCACAACGTGATAACAATCAGTTCTCTGTGGGCTCGAATAATCACAATTTGCAAAAGTGTCCCTTGTGAGACATTCAATGGATTAAATAGACAAATTCGTAACAGATTCCTCCAACAGGCAGGAA
>JASDQU010372951.1:36832-58845 GCA_032191745.1 Picea mariana
GGGGGGGATTATTGGTTGAATTTCCTTCATGGATAGTCATGTTTAAGCTCTAGGATCTACCCTTAGATAAAAGGAACCCGCTCTGATACCAATTGTTAGACAACTGAGGGGGGGGTGAATCAGTTGTTACTATGCTTAAACAATTATAGCCATTTTAAACTCATTACAAAACACTCAATGATGATCAAAATAATTTAGGGAAGTAAGCAATAGAGTATTCAACATCAATCACAAACATGAAGTATGCAGAAACAGATATTCTTGAGGAAACCCATAAAGGGAGAAAACCTCTTCTTCTTTGAATGATAGGCATTCTTTTTATGTTTTGTACATCATCTATCTTTGAGCACCAACTCAATCTGAGGCTACCACCTCTGTTTTACAAGCTACAACTTGATGAGAGCACCAACTCTCTGGTTTCTCTGGCACCCACTAGAAGGAAGCACCAACTTCCTGAGTGTTCAAACACCAACTGGATGGAAGCACCAACTTCCAGTCACACAGGCACCAACCTGTACAATAGAGAACAATAGTTCTCCCTTGCACCACCCTATTTTTTCTAGCTTCAACCAGATGGAAGCTACAACTCCCTGTGTTCAAGCACCCACTTGAAACTCTGAGGACAACAGTCCTCCCTAGCACCACCCTACCACCCTGAGATATAAATCTTTGCTTTCTGAAATTTATTACAGTGATACAGTATTTATCAATGGCTTACCAGTCTCATCACTATTTGGCTACACTGCTCTGCTCTGCCTGCATTAGTGTGTTACCGCTCGCATCTTCTTGTGCTTAAGTTCTCATATAGTCTGTTGTTTTCACCATTTCTGCTATGTCTAGATTATGTTCTTCATCTCTGCATCTTTTACACTCTTTTCATACTATCTTCTTAATCACATACAGTTCAACTTGTTTTACAGAGAAGCAGCCACCTACCTATGTCACAACATTTTTCCTTTATTCCTTCTCGCATCATCAGTTACACTCCAAATCTCCAACGTCCGAGTCGAGAATCTCAAACCGCTCAAGAAAAATGATTCCAATGCCCCAGAAAAATAATTCAGTTAGTGTAACTGAATCATAACTGATCAAGAAACCACGAAGTGAAATGGAAACCCTTCTATCAGATTCGGTTTGATCAGCAATGTTGGATTATACATGCAGATTCTTTTTTATTTTTCGATGCGTAACCTCTGATGTCGAGCCTAGCAGAGGTATCTCCTTTCCCTATTTTCCACTGATGTGACCTTGGGTGATGCTCTCATGTGACCTCGTGATTGCAGGCGCAGCCAAAGGTGGTTTGGGAGAAATCTGCTTTTCACCATGCAATTCACTACAGAGCTTCACTTATGCCGTTGGCGATAATGTGATTTTGATTGTGGCCCGCTCATGAAAAATTAAGACCCAAGCATGTTCTGACCCCGCAATGCGATGGGACCGTCGATCTCATGATCTTGACGATGCTCCTGAACGGACAATTCAGATTTGTTCTTTCACAATCTGCGGATCAAATCCAACCTCCCTAAATCAATGGCTATGATTTATTTTGTGATCCAGGCTTCGAGAGTTTCAAATCTCAAACCATGCTTTATTTTGTACACCAATATTTCAGAGTCGATGATCCGCATACACTTGTCCTTCTCAATCGGTGGCTTTGCCTCCACTTCAGGAATTTGAACTTTCAAACAGATCAATGATTCTACGTCCCCTTTCTCAATCAACGGTCGAGATCTCCTTCAGGTCTTCGGACTTCTAAAATCTCAAATATCAAACTTACGCTATGGGTAAGACGGCCCAGATTCACTTTGTTACAGGAAAATCCCCCTACGGAAAAGTGAACTTCCTCTTGGATATAGACCCCTATAACCAAGATGGAAAGGTGCTAATGTTGGACATTGACATTCCTTCTAATGAAGCTAAACTAGTCAAGGAAGAAGAAGAAAGGATTATAAATACCTTTAACGACGTTTGTCCTTGAACAATCCAGGCTGATCTTTATCTCCAAGCTCTTCAGAAGGTCCTGCAATCCAATGAGAAGAAACAACAAAACATACTTCCTGTTCTACCATGATTAGCTTCAAAATAGATCTATCAACAAAAACAAGTTCATGAAACATACACAAACTTAAAGGAAACGGGCCAAGCACATATATATATTAATGAAAACAAAGCGAAATTCTTACAACTGTAGATGCAGATGCAGTAGCCTCACCAAGCTCTCTTTGTCCAAACCCTTGCTCAAAAGTTCCATGATCAGAATGACTATACTTTCACTAATATTATCCCTTATGAGATCATAAGTTTTATGCCTTCAATGTCTCCCCCTTTCACCGTGAGGAGGCCTCCTTATATTAGCTTTGAGAGGCCTAACCATCTTAGATATTCTTGGGATAGGTTGAGGATCTTTCTCCATCAGTTGTGGATCCTCCCTAAGATCCATCCTTGACCTCAGATTCGAATAAAACTGACTTCAGAGATAAGGGGGGTCTTCCCTTGATTTCCTCAATAGCACAATGCTCCCCTTGAATGGTGCACAGAGCATTGCAACGCTCCCCCAAAGGAAGGCAAGGAGCGTTAGTGCCCCCTGCTAGTGGGTAGGGGAGCGTTGCCCTTCAAAAATGATTTTCAAGTGGTATTTCTCAAGGCAAAAGCTTTGTGCTCTTCGTCAAATGACATATCCTTCTTTTAACCAGTTTCTGAGGATGTCTCAAGTGCTCCCGTGATGTCATTCGAGATAGGACATAGGTAAGATGACAATATGGTATTTGTGACACTTGCGACATTTGTGGCCAAAGTGCGACACTTGCGATACATGTAATGACAACAGTAGGTCATCATTGAAGTGAGTAATTTTGATGTGTAACACACTTCGGACGATCCAATGCTTGAGATCTTCTTCAGATGATCTAATGACTGATATATTCTTCAAATGATCCAGCGGTCGAGAATTTATTTCGGCTCTCTAGACTTCCGGGATTTCAAATCTCAAACTGATGCTCTGAGACAGCCCAGATTCACTTCAGACGATTTGACACTTGAGATATTCTTCGGACGATATGATGCTTGATATATTCTTTGGACGATCTGACTACTAATATTTACTTCGGATGATCTGACAATCGAGAATGTATTTTGGACCTCCGACTCTGCAGGCTTTGAGGATTTCAAATCTCAAATTGAATTCTTGAAATGAGATTTTTCTGGAGCATAACCTCCTCACATATTTAGACCCAAAACGAATGACGTTTGTTGGATCAAGATCTTAGATCAATGGCTCAATCTATCTGCAATGCATCTTTTCTTTGGATTAAATCCAACGTCTCTCCATCTTTGCTTATCCTATCCTTCCATTTAATTCGATCTGACAGCTAACGAAAATTCGGGTGATCGAGATCTCAGATCTCAACCATTTCTTATCTTGTCCTACCACTTAAGGTGATCCAACGGTCATCGCATTTTCTCTAGATCCGATGGTTCTTGTTCATTTCAAATTTTCGGGCTTCGGGTAATTTGACTTTCGAGTTGCCAATTCTTCCGAAGTGAGATTCCACGAACAGTAACCTCCTCGCAACTTTTGACGTGAACCAAATGTTGTTCATCGATCATGTTCTTAGATCAATAGCTAGATCTATCTTCGGTGCTTATCTTCTAGCTTATCATGTCCTTCCACTTAAAAGTGATCCAATGGTCGTGAAGACACTTGAAGCAGATCAACGATTAAGGAAGCTTGTGGAACCACAACTTGCAAGTGATTTAACTCATCACCAAAACTCTGCAATTTGAAGTTGTGCATTGTTGGTGAGTCAACCACAATCGTCGATCTTCGAGGCGATAATATCTGATGGTCCTAACTAATTGCGGGATTGGAAATAGCAAGATATTTGATTCTCCTTTCAATCTCTGCAATCTATCCCTGTCATTGATCTAGCAATTGCGCATCTGACGGTCATGACTTAATCTAACTTAATCTGATCATTTTTTAGATCAACCATAATCGTTGATATTTGGGTTTATGAGACCTGACGATATAGACCAATTGAGGAATTAGAACTAGCGAGTTGTTTAATTCTTCTTTCGCTCTCTGCAATTCATCCATGTCATTGATCTGGCTTGCAAATCCGACGGTCACGATCCTCCAACAGTCCTCAAGCCCACGATCACTCATATGACTGACATTTGTAATATTAGACGATCAACATAGACAATTTCTTGATTAGACGGTTGTTGAGGCTTCTCACCCTGAGATTACACTTTTCCTCCCGAGCTTTGATCTCTGCATAATGTTCACTTCTCCTTCTGATCTTATTATTTTCCTATTCAACCTTATGAAATCTACTAGTAGGAAATCATTATTTAAATACAAAATCTCATCTAGTGTGACCTTAATCTTGCCACCAAACTCATGGGCCTAATTGGCATGGTGCTAGTTTTCAATGACATAGGTGATGAATATAAAGAGTGTGACCATGATGATGGGTATGTTGGGATTTCCATGCATGAAATTAATCTAAGAAAGTTCAAATGAAATGAGGACGAGATCTGATCTATGCAGTGGGTGTGTGAGTCATCTTTGAGTCTCGAAACCCTCCCATATTATCAAGGCATGAATGAGCTTCCCATATCCTCCCATGAATGAGCTTCTCTTGGTTTCGAAAATAATTGATTATCTACTAAACAAGGCCAACCATGTGAAGGTGGAAGCTCATATGGCCCCTGATCCAAGAGGATCTAAGGAACACTTAGAGAGATCCAAGAGGATCTAGAACACTCATAGAGGCCCCAGGGGATCCAAAAAGGCTCAAAATTTGACCATATCAAATGAATTAGAAAATAGCATGAATGTGCATAGCTCGTTGCCAATGTTCCAACAGCACAAACGGTGCCTCAAAAGGAGTTCATATGCAAAATATATGACTGGTCAAAGTTTAGTCAAAATTGGCAAAAATTCAAAGGTCAAGGTGACACGTGTCACCACTGCAAGGGTGACAAGTGGCACGTCCATACAGTAAGACATGGCACAATGTTACATGTATATGTGGTAGATTATGTGTTCCAGTCTCTAGTTGACAAGTGGCTCCACTTAAGTGTTGACAAGTGTCATTGAAAGAGCCAATGGGGGGTCTCCACATGGTGACCTCCCATTAGCTTATATGGTTCAAGTCATATAAAAATATTATGGAGTCAATGGGGCTTGACTCCATGAACTCCAAGTGCACCAAAGGTTCTAACAAATCTCGCTTGCCAATACACCACACATTGTTCCTTGTTAACCATATCGCATATAAAGTATTTAAAATGTTGTAAAGCTTTATCTGGGTGGCTAAAGGGCCAAAAACCTAAGCCCTCGACCCTTAGCCCTAGTTCTTACCATATAATGTGACCACGTCATAGCATATAGTGTGGGGCTATCACCAAAGTTCACACCGGAATATGTGTTAAACTATGTGTTAAATATAACATATAGTTATATGTTATAACTATATGCCAATAAAAATCGCGTGGGGGTTTTAACAACATAACAAAAGCCACAGGCTAGACTTTGGATAAGTGGGTTTTATAACAAACCACACTCACTAAAATATATTCCACGAGAATTGTTTTTAAGTGGGTATTGTAATAACAAAAACCCATAATTAATAAGTAGCATACCCCCGAAGTAGGGGAAAGGAAACATCAAAGTGAATTGAGGAGGTGGGTGGTGATGTTGTTAAAGAGGGTGGGGTTTGGGACCTGAGTTGAGTTAGAGGGTGTTGGTGGCAAAATATACAGGGTTTTTCATGTGTTTTAGGCCCCACATGGCCAGGAGAAAACTAAATCTCCCTATATATTGATGAGCATCCAGACACTCCTCAACAAGAAGGGAGGTTTTGCATGCTTGCGGTTACAAAATTTTGATCTAGGAATGGAAAATGTTCAATTTTTAGGGAAAGAAATCACATAGAGAAAAATCTTTAAAACATAACACAACATAAAAACAAAATAAAGTCAACATATGACCCTTGGCAAGGGAAATAGAATGAATTTCTAGTTCATAACGAATTATTATGCATGCATTCTAGAGCCACACATATAAAATTCAAGTAGGTTGTCAAACTTCAAATTCATTTAACAGAACACTCGACAAAGATGAAAAGTCACTTAAGTAAAATTGAAAAAGGATTACTCAAAAGAAAAACTAAATATAATACAAAACTTAAAAGAAAAGTTGTTTTTGAAAATCACTGATGAGAGAACCCAACATTATATGCTAGAAGAAAAAAGTACTCTCGCTGTTAAGTTGAAAATAAAAAATTGAAGGTAGTTAAAATAATCTATCTACATGTTTCTCTTATATTGCAAACCTAGTCCTTATGTTAGGCCATTCATCAAGGTTCAATTATCCTCAAAGGMAACTATTTGGCCCAACCAAAATTGTAATTTATCTATTTGAATATAAAAGCAATTTTATTTTTTTCCCGGAAAAGYAGTTGCCTTGCTACTCAATTGAATCAAAGGAAAATTTTCAATACATATAGGCTCAAAGCCATTACAACATACTCATTATGAGCTTATCATGTCATTTATGGGAATTGAACCTAGGTGGGGAGGATAATAATCATTACTCACAATCATCCAAGCTAAACCAAATTGACAATATAAAAACAATTCTTAAACTAAAAAGAAAAAGAAAAAGGAATGATCACAAAAAAATCCCCGTGAAAAAACATATCCCTGTGCAAACCCATCCATCCATCCTCCACCTCGAGGTTGCCTAGAAGGAGGATGCATGTCTTACGCACAATTTTTGATAGGTCAGTCATTTGTGGGAACTTGTGAAGAGAATATATGTATGAGTTTAAAAACCTATAGTCGATGTATCACCCCCAATACAACAAGACTGTAGAAGGCAACACACTTCTCTCAGTGCACAATTAATAATTAAATAAACAACTACTCATCAATATCATGCCTAAACCTTATTTTCTTCCACAAATAGAGTCTTGGTGTTCCTTAAGCAATTAAGAAATGAATTTGTATTGCCCCATATACTGAATTAACTATGGTCCTAAAATATGTGAAAATATTAGGTTTTATATTTGTTGTAAATTGAAATATATAGAAAAAATCTAGGTTTAATGTATGTCTTAACAATATTTGCCCTAAATTGAACAACAACATAAAAAATTAGTGATATTGTTGCAAGTTTGACACTAATTATCTAATCATCTAAGACCATCTATGAATACATATGTTTAAGGCATGTTTTTAGAATTATTATCTCTAACACAGAGTTTAAAAAAAGTTTAGATACTTGAAACAGTGATAACCTGTCAATTACAATTTCAATACCACCTATAACACCGAAGACAAGATTTTCTCAAAAACTTTGAAGCTCTTCAATTTCAATACCAAACAAAAAAAGAAAGGTAAAAGTTCTCAAAATTTTCCAAAACTTTACACATTCTGACCAAAAGCCCAAGGATCTAATGACCTTATAACTCTTGCTTAATTAATTCGCCCATTAAAAAGCCACATACGTTGCTCGGTGGGGGACTGTGGCTGCTATTGTAATTAGTAAAAAAAAATTGCAAGACCTGATTTGTTTTTCTTCATATGATAAGCATACCTTCTTCATTCAATCAGTGAGACAACTTCTCCAGTACACCCCCACTGCCCAACCTTAGTTTTGGATAGACATAGGCGTCGAACTTCGTCGACAACCTCAAATGTTCAATTCCTTCCAACTATTCTATTTTATATTATGGAGTTGTGTGCACTCATAATCATATAATCTTTCAATCAAATACAATTAACTTTTTAATAGATCTCTTTAGATCTTTATATATATATGTCATCGGATTTGTTTTTATTCAATGTTTGTGGAGTTAAGACCTCCAGATATTTTATATGTGGTTGGGGATATTTGGAGTCATTGATCATTGGTGTATGAACAAATAGAATGTTTAGGCATCATTAGAAGGGATTAAACCATTTGAGTCGTAAAATTAATCAAGGATTCATACTAAAGTTTATTCCCTGAACTCAAGAAAGAAGCACTAATATTCTCATTGCACAGAAGTCCAAAACCTATGTTGTAGCTATTACAAAATATCTACTAACTCAGTGGGAGGGGGCACTTGGAAATGGAGACGCCCCCTCATTACATTCTTCACAAAGTTCCTGCCCTCTTTGTGCTTATTCAGACAGACTAGTACCAAGAAACATAGGAGAAAGATATGTCCAACCCATGGTAACCGATTCTGAAAGAGAGGACAAAGGTATGTCCAACCAACTATTTAGATGGTGCACCACTAACCAGTGGATTAATATATGACAACATTTGACATTACACTTGGACGTAGATCAAGACCCTAGAATCCAACTTCAACAAAGGAAAGGACTAATGTGAAATAAAATATTTTGAAACTACCACAAAGTCAAATTGGAACAGTGATCAATTCTCAGTACTCTAAGATGAGAGCTTTGAAATCGATCATGTGGTTTTCTCTATTAAAGAGCTAGTTGTTATATGGTGCACCACTAACCAATGTATTGATATATGACAGAGCATTTGACATTACACTTGTAAGTGTATCAAGACCTTGGAATCCAACTTCAACAAAGAAAAGGACTAATGTGAATTAAAATCTTTGATAATTGCCACAAACTCAATTTGGAACAATGATTAATTCTCAATACTCTAAGATGAGAGCTTTGAAATCAATCCTATAGTTTTCTCTATTAAATATTAATTGCTTTTAAAGATCTCAATGATTCAATATCTTTGACAATCGCCTCAAACTCGAACAGGAATCCATTTTCAATACTCTTAGATACTGAAGCTTTAAAATTGGCATTGGTAGTTTGTGGAATCAATTGCACTATAGATCGAATCCTCAACCACTACACTAATGTATATATGAAAGAGTTATTTTAAACCATTTATTATATAACCAACTCTTCATACAGCCTTTTTATTCCAGAAAGTGGATCATTCTCATTACTAACAAATAAGAAAATTACGAAGCAACAGAAGATCATTGGAAGAGATTTTAACTGTGGAAAAAATATTATAATTTTATTAAGATAAAAAAAAATTACATTCCATAAATGTTGAATTACATTCCAAAAACCTTATCAAGACTTTGCAGTAGGTCTACCTCTATAAAAGAGTGTATCCTTGATAGCATCAAGTGTCCATTAAAAAAAACAAAATTACATCATCATAATCTTCTCAAAAGAGATCCAAAAGAAGATAGATGTGTTCCATTTAGGCTTACAACAAAATCAACAGATCATTCGAGAATGTTGTTATTACATTCATTCTTTCCAATTTAATCAGAGTAAACAAATATTGTAGTGTGCATAGCATCAACTCAGTGGAAAACCAACTATATAAAATACGGATGTGCATATTCATAAATATGCCCTACAACATGTTCTTGAATAATCCAATCCCCACGAGCCAATAGAACGCACCATCCTTAGGCAGTGCATCTACGACTTGGTTCCTCTCCTTGTACTCCTTGTATACACGATGAAAATAAATCTGATCAAAATCACAGAACAAATCTAGAATCTCATCTAACACAAGATGTAAGAATAAATTTCTCATGGTGAACTTCTTCAACTCCTTCAACAATCTAATGATCAAAAGTGAGTCTCCAAACACTTGAAATATGTTAGCACCTTTTTCAACAACCAACAAAAGAGTCAACCTCAAGGCCATTAACTCAGCAATATCGTTAGTTCCAAGCCCTAGCCTGCTTTGAAATTGAAAAAAAAAAAAAAAATCCCCCAGGTGTAAGGACCCACAAGCTTCACAGAGTCTGGGGTACACTTGTGTTGCACCATCAAAATAGGCCCAGGAACTTGATTTGTCATTTTGATCCTGGACAATTTACCTTCTAGGTTTATCCTTAACCTGTGCTTCAAAGAAAATTAAATGGTGAAACCTTGAGTAGCACAATGGAACGGAGGAATGAGTTTCTCCTCAAAAAGATATTTTTTTTGTTTTCTAGATTCCTCATGATATGATCACAAAAAGTGCTTTAATCACCTTTATATTGAAGTTTTTACACCATTTTTTCAATGCTTTTTCAACAGTATTTGCTAAACCAAATATTCTTTCAAACCCATACATAATCTCCACCTCTTTACAATCTTGAACAGTTTATGAAACAAGTCATTCCAGATTGGATCCATATTTACATATATCARGTTTTTAGACAGAAAGATTAAAAATAAAAAAGATTATATATATAATTTTTCAATGCTTTTTCAATAGTGGTTGTTAAACCAAATATTCTTCAAAACCCAGACATAAACTCCGCCTCTTTACAATATTAATCTTGAACAGTTTATGAAAAAGTTAATAATATAGATTTTTTTAGTATAGATTGTAGGGAAAGGCAATCATACAACAACAAAGTGGGGTGCTAGCAGACTGGAAATTGATTTGATAGATCTYGGCATCATGGTGAGGACCCATGCTCAAATTTCCACCCTTTTCTCATACAAAATGCTTTAGAGCGACCTCTTCTTTGAGCCCTRCCAATCCAGGTTACTATAGAAGATTACCACCACCCATCTAAGTTCTTCTTTAGTTCCATTAGTTGAAGCTCTATTTGAGACCGCCAAYGATCAAAATGAAAAAATCCCACCTGTGGAAATTATTGAGAAATTTGGATCCAACATGACTTACACAGAYTGCAAGCTCGTTGGCCTTTGTCCTCTTAACTCCATGGAAGTCGTCGAGTTATTTTCTTTCCCTTTTCTTTTGTTCCTCACTAATTTTAAGCATGATATTCCTCAAATTTTTTTCTATTCTTAGCATCCATCATCAAACTTCCTGGTTGTTGCAAAATGCTTCTTAAATCCCTAGGAGCACCTACAAACATCTGCATATACTAGGCAGGTGGAGAACCGTTAGGAGGAAATAAGGCACTAGAGCCTCTAATCAAACTCTTCCCTAACCTTTACAACAAGTAAAGTCTGGCCTTGACAGGAGAGCTCGAACCTATGGCCAACAAGTTTAATGAAACACATCTTAACATATTGGGGTAATTATGGCTAGGCAGAGATGGGCGTGAGAACCAATGTTTGAAGTCAATGAAGTAGAAAACAGGTGGAGGAAAACATTCATCATTTTCCATAGAGAGATGTCAAATTCTGATATGCTTTGGACAGACGACGAAGCCTAGGGAGGAACCTCCCCTTATAAAACACCTTCAGTGTAATTATATTTAATGTTTGTTTCAACCAAAAGCTAAAGGATAGGGTTGGTTGGGGATTCGATCCTCCAACATTTTCCTATATAAAGGAGCATCCTCACCATTATATAAAGAAGAATATGAAGTATTGGTGTTACAACACTTGGTGCTAAATTCTTTTGTACAGAGCTTTATGCTCATTTGTATAAGTTAATAAGGAGAGCATGGGGAGTCCAACGCAATTCCAAGTCTCGGCCTTGTCTCTTATGGAGGTTTGAGTATTATTATATAATACCTCTTAAGTAGTGTCTTTTATATTTTATATAATTCCTTTTATGTGTATCTCTTATATGTGGCTTATTACATAAGAAATAGAACCCACATTAATGTTTATGTGTGGTTTTATGTGTATCTTTTTTTTATACTAAGCTCTTATGTGTATTTTATTAAGAACATGTTGATAGGCCATAATTACCCGTTCAATCAGATAACGGAAAATGCCCGATGGCAAGTCCCAATTAGACCCACTCTCATTTGGGGTAGCGTTTCCCGCAAGTTTATGGGCCTCTCTGTCGCTTAGAATTAAAAGAATAAAAAGAGGAAATACAGTGAATTTTCCCCCAAAGAGTTCTAAATAATTTTAAGTCTAAACTAACTAAAATCTAACTAATATAATCTAAACTACTTCTAACCTATCCCGAGGGAAAAACTAGAAGAATGAGTACAGCGAGAGATAATGTCATTAGAATAAAAAAAAAAAGCATGTATGCTAATGATATGTGATAACAACAATGTTGCAAATACACAGACAATTAGTTGTACAATGAATCTATAACATCATTTATGTACCCATAAGGAAACCAGTGATAGCATAAGCAGACGGAATAGATTGCAGAAATAATTTGTATGACGCAATCCTATCTACTCAAACAGAAGACAAATGCATAATGAGTAGTCTCATATACATCCACCAAAGCCACCAATTTTCAAAATGCCTCCTGCTCTTTATTCCTCAAAAATAGTAATATCATCTTTTGTTACAAATGGGAAAAGCCCCGATACATTCAACTTGCTCCCTTTCATAGAACAAGAGAGAGACTCTTCGGTTCTCATGACCATTCGTTTCATTTTTACCTGCTTTTGTCTTTTTTACATTTCAGATTTTTCTGGAATTTCAAAAATGTAAATTTAGGAGTTACAAATGGGAGCTGAAGAGACTCTCGGGTGGTTACATTCGCCCTATGATAGTTTACCAATGATATCTATTTAAATTTATTATTCACTCTTCCTGTTGGGTCGTTTTCAAAATTTTTTGTGTTGTTATGGGTATTTTTGGCGCTGATATGTTGAATTATATCATTTTGTCTTGTTCTCCTCTATCTCAGATTTTCGTTGAGCTATTTCTGGCTCAATTTCGTTGTCGGTAGCTCTAGATAAGATTGTTTGAAGTCTGCATGTCCAATTCTTCATCTGAATTTGGGTTATGTTTGTGTTTTACATTTTCAAGCAATTTACACTCTCAATATTCCCCCATTTTATATGTCAACTTGTTCTTCTCTTCTCCATCTTTCTATCGAGCTATCCTTGGCTTGATTTCATTACTCGTAGACCCAGGTATGATTGCTTGAAGTTGGTATGGCCATTTTTCCCCACAAATTTGTGCTTGTCAGTTTTCTATATTTTATGATCTCTGATATCATTTTTCCAACTTGGGTACCAATACCATTGTGTTCCTCTATCTGATACCTTTCCAATGAGGTATCACGGGCCTCATTCTGACATTTGTAGAAAAATTTATGGTTGTTTAAAATTCCTCACTCAACAACCATTAACCATGTCTGTGGGTTAATCTAGACCCTTAATTCTTGAACCTGTAAAAGAGAAAACCCACCAGATTAACGGTTGAGGTCAATTGTCCATCAGACCTCAAAAAAGGTAGAGTGTGCATTTAGAACTTTTAGTTGGAGTCTTCCTCTCTCCTATTCAATTCTCATCCAGACGTATTAACTCCAAGAGCAAGATCTAATCGTTTAACAGATCTGGAGAAATTTGCATCATCCATCAGGGGAGCTATTTCGCAGTCTTTTCTAATGTGTCAGTGAAAAGGGATCAAATAATATTAAAGCCCAAAAAAAGTGATGACGTGTAGTCGGAGCTAATCATTCGGCATCCAGAAAATTTATGAAGTTTCAAGGTATCGACAAGAGGTATCGAGGAATATTACCTCATAGATCCACTTGCATGTGAAAGATCTAGATCATCCTTTCAGTGAAGATCAACGGTCATGATTAAAAGTCATTCAGAGTCTGAAGGAGACCATTCAGTGTGTTAACTTCGATCATCCAAACTTACAACCCGAATATTGTTGCACGAAAAAGATTCAACCATTCACTTAGGGAAAAGATCAACGGCCCATGAGAGTTTCTCTTTGGTAATCCGCTCGAGGTTTAAGCTTGCGAAAATTTGCAAAGTAATAATCCCATGGTTTCGATGTTGGTTTCTTAGAAGGAAAAGGGGCTTAGCTTCAAAATATCATGCGTAATTCACTAAAGAATTCAGTTGTGAACAACATTGCTATGTGAAAGAAGAAGATAAGGATTCGATCTGAGGCAACAAAGGAACATTCACAACTGAGGAAATGAAATAAATTTATGTATTGTGGGTACTATATCCATAATTCCATCAACTTCTGAGAACGAATGAAGGTCGTCAATCGAGTAGTGAGTGAAATGAAATCCCAACCATTCATCGGGGGAGGGTCGTTGGAGTGATTTGTGATATTAGGAGTAGATGTACTCCGATGGAGAAGGACTCTAACAATGAAGAGTGTGAATTCCAGGGACGATGAAGCTCTGATGTCTTTTTCAGAGTATGTGATCCAAAGGATAGGAAGAAGAGTCAGGACAAATCCCGACGATGATGAGGATAGATGGTGGGCACCACATCAGCATTAGCGCCACGTCAAATGACATAGGAGAGTGTGAGCCACGTGAATGCCACAGGGGAATGGGAAGAAAAGGTGAGATCTATATTAGGAAACTTTTAGGAGGCCATAACTTTCAATTCGGAACTCAAATTTAAGAATGGTTACATTCGTTATAAATCTCTCGATGGGAAAAATCCAACTATGAGATTTGGTTAGAGGAAAAGAAGGAGAAAATGCAATAGGCCTTGGGCCTATGTTTCGGGAGAGAGGGTAGTCCAAAAGAAGAATCTGGTAGAGATCAATTCGAAGAGACTTGGGGAAAAGTCTATAGGAAAGGTGGATCCAATAGCCTTGGAAGCTCAGGATCTCAGGGAAAAAGGAAAAGGGGAAGCTCGGTAAGGATCAAAAGGTTATAGAAAAGGATCAACATATTTCACACATCCCTCTCAATATTGGAGTGGTCATGTGAACAAATTGGCTCTGCAAACCTTATCGTGCAAAACAAAAGAACGAGATCAGCCATGGAATCAAGAAATACTATCTAATACAATAAACAATATATTCCCTGTCTTTAAACAAACTTACGAGAGAGTGTTAGGTTTATTGAAAAATAACGTGATGATGGTAGGTGAGTTTCTTAAGACTACATATGCTAATTCAAAATAGAAGAGTAGGATCCGTATGCGAGAGCACATGGTATGAAGTCATGAAACATAACATGTTAGCAAGAGGATGCATAATTTGAATTGGGAAATCAACAAATAATCAACCAGAACCTCATCCAAGACTTGCAATAGAACATCAAGTCATGCAGCCAGATAGGATCATCAATCACTTTAGAATCAAAAAAAGGTCTGAAGACAGCATGTCAATTCCATCATACAAATGTCAACAAATATAACCGTCCAATAATCATTCTGAAGACATTTGAGATCATCAGATTGGGAAGGATGGTCAACACCCATCAAAGACAATTATCCATCAAGAATAAACCCCAACTCCTTCAAAGTAGGCAAAGGGATAGCATTAGGTTAAGGCAATAGAGGATTAGGAAATAGGGTTGAAATTTTGGTAGGGGGGGCCTTTCCTTTCAGTTGTAAAAACAAAAGTAAAGGTGGGTTGTTACGGCCACAAAAAATGACGACACACTAGAAGAACCAGTTATCTATGTCAATAGAAATCTAGGGCCTGTACCTCATCTCTGAATTTTAAAGATAAGTTCAACAAATTGTAGACAATTTTCCAATAGTTATGGGTACCACAATGGCACCAAATTTTTAAAAGATATAACCCAATCTTTATAGTACTTATAAGCTAACACACCCTTTTCAAAAATCTAATTAATAAGATAAGTTCTTTTACTGGTTGTACACTTCTAATTAGTTTTAAATCAACCGTGAGTTTTCACTTTTAAAACAAGCAAACATCTACATAAGTGTGTTCCTCTTCTCTCTTTTCCCGGCAATGCTTCACTACTAGCGAGTGTCCATAGCCCCGACGAAGTTGGCTTGGTACCATACAAGCATAGACCCGCTGCGAGCAGGTGTTCATAGCCCCGACATATTTACTTGTACTTCCCACACTATTAATAGTGCTTTCAACTTCCCTTTTATTTCAGAACATGCTCACCATTTTATATTTTAGATATTGATATGCATATGCACATAGTGTGTGAAGGAAGCAGGGTGATATGAGAGTAGATTTGATTCATTGAGTAGATGTTATGCAATTTAGTTTAACCCACAGGTCTCCCCAAAAACCAACATTGTATTTGTCATCTTATTATTGTGAAGTGGATGGAGCTCAAAGAAAAGAGTGGATAGACACAAAGTTCCTATACTTATGGGTTATCCTAGTATGCTCAGCGAGCACATGTGTTCCACCACAAATAGTAGTCCATACCTACAATTGATAAATTTATAAATGTTTATTCAGATAGAGAAACCCATGCATCTTATGACTTGTAAAAAAAAATCTTCAGTATGTGATTAGAATCGACCAACCCCTTCACCAAAATTTAAAGGGCAACCCTTAAGGAAGACTAAGAGTCAAATTAACTCAGTAAAATACCAGTGGTCAAATCAAAATATGGGAGGAATCTGCATAAATAGAAAACAAAACTTAAAACAGTAGTGAATTCATGAAAATAAAACTAAACTAAAAGGAAATTTGAAGATAGAATGCCAGTCATCAAAAGGATGAAAACTAGATGTAAAAGCTAAGAATAGAAAACAAAAATGAGTAATAAATATGGTGGTAGCAACATAAGAAGTCTTTTCAGTGGATAGTTTATAGTAAGCCAAGGGAAATCAACAATCAAGAAAATTTAGCTAATTAATATCAAGCCCAATGAAAAGATTCCCAGAGTTTCTGATCGAAAATGAAAACAAACCAGAGTATGAGAATTGATTATGTAATGGAAAAGATTTTGCAACACAATTCTCAAATCCAATTGTCATATATGATCTTCTTTTCATTTAGTGTGACAAAACAATTCCAGGAATCAAGCAACATGGCTCAATGTAGATGCTCAATCAAAATAGATTTTCGAAAACCAATTTCATGAAATGCTCTATAAACCCATATTCTCTCAAGATTTCTTGACATAAACAAATCCTTAGCAATTTTCAAACGTTGAATTTTAAATAACAGAAATCACATTTATCACCTAAATGTCATTTTCTCTTTGCCATAAAAGATAATTATGACTACCAAATATTCATTTTGATAATGCAAAGAAATATCACAACTATGGAGGTTATCAAAATAGTCATGAAAAGGACTCCAAATATCAATTAGATCATAAACCAACATGTGAGTAAATAAATGGGAATATATTTTTGATCAGCTGATAAGTTGGTGACAATCTTGATTTATCAATCCAAGAATATTGCAAAGGAATATGAGCATTCAAGTTTCAGATTAACACTTCTCTATGTTGCTTTCATTCCAAGAGAAAAATTCAGATTTGTTGGTTGCAAAATCCATTTTCCCAACCTGCATAACAAAAGATAAAGGTGTTATCAGCTCTTAGACAGTTTGGGAACAAATCCTCCTCTTATTTAATTGGCTTATTAAAATGAAAATTAACTAAATTGAAAAGTAATGATTGGAATTAAAACTAATTAAGCATGCTAAGATAAAATTAACTTGAATTATGTTGGTTGTCGTAAAACTCTGTGTGAATGCCAGTGAACTTATCAAGTATCATCCACTATGCATTCAACCAAGTATCATAGCCTTCTTCATGAGCGATAAGCACTAGGTGTTTTCCCACATTTCCCCCTTCAACAAGAGACATGGTGTCATTGATTGTTACGAGGTTTGGATCTCTGGACACAATGTCTTATTCATGAAATCAGAGTCAATCAAATTAAGCAAATAAGACAATAAGACTTCAATCCCATTTATCATCTAAAGATACTAATCCACCAACAAACATTAGTCATAAAAAATATGATTGAAAATTTATCAACATTGCAACCTAAGGCATGTGTTTCCTATGATTATGAATAAACTACTATTTGGGTTTGCTGACCACCTATTCAACTAGAGGGTCAATTCCATGTACCGTGAAGATATGCATCAGCAGATGCAAATAAGTCGAAGACTTTTTGGTTCTATAGGGCATTTTTTTGCTCCAACACACAGTTTTGTAAGTGGGATTTTTGCACCCCTACGTGGGTTATAATGTAATAGGTCTGCATGGATCATAGTTAGGTCAGTTGCCTTAGGATTTCTTCATTAGGAGAGTTCACTTCACTGAGTGTTTTTTATCCTCGGGAGGTTGATTTGTCCTAACCAACCTTATTAATCTCCCTTGAATTTTTCACTCCCACTATCAATAAATCCTCCAAAGTGGTGAAAGGCATTCTAATCAAGTCATTCTCTGGTAGCTAGTGTTTAGGAATGATGTAAATGACCATGTAAGACAGCACACAAAGTTGAATAACTATCACCATGTAAGTCATTCTCTTTCTCTCATTATTATCATCTTGCTTCACTGGTTTTGATCTTGAAGAACTTGGAGCAACTTTGTTGTTGCAACCTCTTCCCATTGGATAATAAAGAATTGCTTTGGAGGAATCGGGAGTGTTGGATCTTGTCTACATGCTCCATATATGTATGAGGTGAAATTTCTCTTTACTTTAAATGTTATTGTGTTATTAAGTAGCATTGCTAAAGTAAAACTGTGTTTGCTTGGCTAGATTAAGTAAAACTTGGTTTGCTTGCCTATATGCATTGTGTTCATTCTTAATGCTAACTTTGTTGTATTATCCATGCGTGCAGTCCATTTGTCTACTTTTATTTTACATTTTATTTGTAGTTTTGTAGGTTATCTCAAAGGATTTGTTGGGATGGGTTCAAGGAGGAATCTACCCTCAGCTTCACTGAAACTTCACAAGCATTTTCTGTTCTTCTTCCTCCTTCTTTCATATTCAGAGTTTGGTATCTTACTTCCTTATATAGGTCAATAAATCAATATAAAATTATGGTTTTTACTTGTGGGAAGTTTCTGTTGAAAAATAGAAATTTCATAACTTTGTTAAGTGTGTCACAGCACAAATCAGCAAGCAATAGCTTGTTGATTTTTATAGGTTATCTCCAAGCTAAGGGTACTTGCTGCCAAAATTTCAAGCACAACACTCCTTTCAGTACCTCCTTTCCAAGTGGTAATAGTTTGTCTTCTTCCTCTTTCATCTAAACACTGTAAGCAAGCCCAAAGGAGTCTACCCAAGCGGCTTTCATTATTTTCCTTTCAGTCTTTACTTTGCAAGATTTAGTTAGATTTCCTTTCTGTCTTTCCTTGCTTAGTTTAGCTAGTTTAGTTGCGATTTCTTACATGCATGCTTAAATCTAAAATAATCTAGAGTAGATCTCACACCTAAACTCTAGATTAGAGCCCGTGGAGGCATAGTGGATCTTTTGCTTTCGTCATTGCTTTGCATGCAAGCCATTTAATTTTTCAGTATTTAATTCTTAAACATGCATGCAAACTTGGGTTTCTTAAAAGCTTAAAGTAATCATCTTTTACAATTCCTCAAGTTATTTCCATTGCTTTATGTTTCACATGTGATAACTTAAATAACTCATTGAACATAAGTCTCATTTTCAGTTTTGGGTCCCCAAGGCCCTTTTCTGAAAATTAAATTTAACTTGCAATCTCGTCATTTAAAGGCTTCAGCGTTCACATTATTCAGTTTTCAATTTCGGCATTCTTGAGCAAGCTACAAGCACTCAAACACATCGCAATACTTAGCTCATATGTTTAATAATTAATTTATTAGACTTAATAGGACACCATTACCAACCATCTTCGCCATTTAAAATGGGATCGGAGGAAGGAAACGAAAGCTGCTACGCTAGGGACAGTCTCACTATGTGTGGTGTCCTTTCCAGGAGTACTCTGATCTTAGGACTGACCTGTGAAGCTAGGGTGGGCCTCGTTTCCTAACTTCTTGAGCATCCAGTAGTCACTTGGTAACTGAGGGAGGAAATTTTTGGGTTGACACTTAGATAGGATTAAAATAAATCTCAATTAATCACTTAACTTAATCCTTGGTCTACAACATTGGAAATTTACACTTTACACTTGCAAGCATACAGATCTCATATTTATATTCACATGCAAGTCTTTTTTTGTGTTGTAGAATAATCATATAAGTGGTTACATCTTTTCATCTAGAGCACTTTACTTTTAAAGCTTTCATCTATATTTTTGTTCATGTATTTGTGGTGTGATCCTTCAAGAAGTGTGCATCCACTGGAGGCACTCTCTTGACTGGGTCTTGAATGCTTTGTGTCTTTATGCCATTGATAAGCAGTCCAATAGAGTTCTATATATTGTGAGCATGCTTGGCTTGATGTGTTGATGGTTATTTCATCTTGAGTATCTTCTTTCCTGCACATTTCAAGCAATTGGTTAGTATAGTGTATATCTTGTATTTATTGTATCTAGCTTAGTCTAAATCTGTATATCTTAGACATTATTTTTGTATATCTTGTATCTAATCTAGTTTAGCTTTGTATATCTAACATATTCTTTTGTATCTTATTTTATCTATCTTGTTGTAACATTTGTAAACTGGTAATTCTTTTTTAATGAATCCTCCTTTAACTTAGTTGACCCCTTGCCCAATCTTAGGCACTAGTCTTAGTTGCCCTAGGAAAAGGTCTTGAATGTCATACTTAACTATTGCATCCTGCATTTGCTACTTAACATCATAGGCTAGATTCCCCTTGACCATTTAACCAATTAAAACCAACTCCTAGAACATTTAAACTCTAAATCTTATCTAGTAACTAGGGTCTACCCCCCTTGGCATCCCTAGGAGTTAGCCTAGACGGAAGAGGTTCAAGTCAAAGTGATAGTGTGGAATTTGAACCTAGGCATTGTGCCTCTGACGACACACTAAGTGAGCAGGACTTAGCTTACGTTTGCAAGTGTGTGTAAGGATGACAACATCTTTGGCGTCGTTGTCGAGGATAAGTCATTTATCCTTGGTCAAAACGACTTAACTTATTCTTTTAGAACTAAACAATAAAACCTTTAGTCCATAAAATTCTTTGAACTTGCATTGGTTGATTTTTTGTGAATCTTTTCCAAGTGGCGACTCCATTGAAAAAATATATCAGGTATATTACTAGGAGCGTAGCACAAGGTTTGATATACTCTTTTCCTAAACCTGAAAAGGTTTATAGGAGGAGATCACATCACCTTGTTCCTAGGAGGCTACTTGAAAGTCTTGGAGAAGAAGCACTCATTATAAGGTCGTAGATCTAACGATAGAGATTATGTTAGGATTTTTGCCCTAGAAGGCAACTCTCTTTTATGAGGGAAATGTATTGCGGCTATGGTTGATGGCGAATATTGTATTCTGAGATAAGAGACTGTGAGAGAAAGAAGAGGAAGTTATAGCGGGCTTGTTGTAGGTTGTATCCCTTCATTTGTTGGATAATAATAAAGGAAGGACTTGGCAATTTCTCTGGTGGACGTAGCCCACACTGGGTGAACCACATAAATCTGTGTCTCTCTTGTATTGTGTATCTTCTATGTTTTGTTTCCACATTTGTTTTTATTTTATTGCTCTGCGATCCTGTTTTTCTAACAACTGGTATCAGAGCGAAAGGTAACTCACAGGAAACGAGGGTTCCTGGTTCTAGTGGGAGAAATGTCGAAAGATGGAAAGTTTAGGGTCGAGAAATTTAATGGCCAAAACTACCAGTTATGGAAGATGCAGATGGAAGACTATTTATATCAGAAGGATCTATTCCTAC
Organism: Picea mariana; assembly: GCA_032191745.1. Taxonomy (NCBI): domain Eukaryota; kingdom Viridiplantae; phylum Streptophyta; class Pinopsida; order Pinales; family Pinaceae; genus Picea; species Picea mariana. Next base: position 58,229 of record JASDQU010372951.1, read on the forward strand.
CATTGGGTGAAATAGAAAAGAAGCCAGCGGCTACGAAGGACGAAGAATGGGAGATTCTTGACAGAAAGGCTCTAGGAACGATACGGCTCAGCCTGGCAGCATCGGTAGCTTTCAATATTTCCAAAGAAAAGACAACAAAGGGTTTGATGGACGCATTGGCCAAATTGTATGAAAAACCCTCGGCGTCCAATAAGGTATTTCTAATGAAGAGATTATTTAATATGAATATGTTGGAAGGTGGGTCTGTTGTAGATCATTTAAATGATTTTAATATGGTTACTAATCTACTAAGTTCTATAAAAGTGGACTTTGATGATGAGGTCAGGGCTCTTCTAATCTTGTGCTCATTGCCAGAAAGCTGGAACAGCTTGGTCATGGTTGTAAGTAACTATGTCTCTAGTTCAAATACTTTAAAATTTGATGATGTTGTTGGTGTTGTCCTTAGTGAGGAAATGTGATGGAAAAGCACATGTGAGACATCAGGAAATGCATTGAACATGGAGAATAGGGGAAGACAAAAGGATAGAGGAAAGTGTTTCAGGAATCGTGGGAATTCTAGGAAGGGCAGATCCAAATCCAGACTTGGAAAGATAGGGTGTTGGAATTGTGGGAAGAAA
>JASDQU010372951.1:62434-84656 GCA_032191745.1 Picea mariana
TACAAGTTGAAGGAAGAAGATGGAGGAGAAAAGTGGTACAAGGCTAGACTTGTTGTAAAGGGGTTTGCACAAAAGAAAGGTATAGATTTTGATGAAATATTTTCTCCTGTTGTTAAAATGACCTCAATTAGGACTATTTTAAGTCTTGTGGCAGTAGAAAATTTGCATCTTGAACAGTTAGATGTAAAAACAACTTTTCTCCATGGGGATTTGGAGGAAGAGATTTATATGCAGCAGCCACAAGGGTATGAGGTCAAAGGGAAGGTTTATTTGGTATGCAGGTTGAAGAAGAGCTTGTATGGCCTAAATCAAGCTCCAAGGCAGTGGTATTTGAAGCTTGACAGGTTTATGACAGAACAGGGTTATAGTAGATGTCATTATGATCATTGTGTTTATTTTAAAAGGCTAGAAAATGGAAGCTATATTATCTTGCTATTGTATGTAGATGACATGCTTGTTGCAGGGTCTAATATGCAGGATATAAATTTTCTCAAGAAGAAATTAGCCAATTCATTTGCGATGAAGGATTTGGGTGCTGCAAAGAAAATCCTTGGCATTAGAATAACAAGAGATAGAAAATATCGCAAATTGACATTGTCTCAAGGTGAGTACACAGAGAAGGTGTTGGAGAGGTTTGGAATGCAGAATGCAAAACCAGTTAGTACACCTTTGGCCAGCCATTTCAAATTAACTAAGGAAATGTGTCCCAAGACATAGGAGGAGATAGAATACATGTCCAGGGTCCCTTATTCATCAGCAGTTGGCATCTTGATGTATGCAATGGTTTGCACAAGACCAAATATTGCACATGCAGTGGGAGTTGTGAGCAGGTATATGAACAATCCAGGTAAAAAACATTGGGAGGCAGTAAAGTTGATTCTCAAGTATTTGAGAGGTACTGCTACCCATGCATTATGTTTTGGAGGTTTAGACACTTTTCTACAAGGATATGTTGATTCAAATATGGAAGGTGATAAAGACAGCAGGAGGAGCACCACAGGGTATATTTTTACTATAGGTGGAACAGCAGTAAGTTGGATTTTGAAACTGCAAAAGGTTGTTGCACTTTCAACAACAGAGGCAAAGTATGTTGTTGCTACAGAGGCTAGTAAAGAGATGATTTGGTTACAAAGGTTTATGGAGGAATTGGGAAAGAAGCAGAAGAATAGCATGTTGTACTATGACAGTGAGAGTGCAATTCATCTTGCAAAGAACTCAGCCTTCCATTCCAAGACTAAGCATATACAGTTGAGATACTACTTCATACGATCCACCTTGGAAGATGGACATTTGAAGTTGGAAAAGATACACACTAGCCAAAATCCTGCAGACATGTTAACAAAGGGAGTAACCAGAGAGAAACCAAATTCCTGCTTATTTTCAGTTGGTCTTCAAGAATGAAGATGAAGATGAGAAATTTGCCAAGTCCAAGAAGGTTCAGAGTCCAGCATATACAGCAGCGATGGGGTTGTTGAGATCAGTCTCCAAGTGGAGATTGTTGGTTGTGGAGCCTGATTATCTTCCTGATTCAGAGGTCTTTTACTTTCAGTTGTGTTTATACCCCATGAAGTATTTACACCCCAGAAGTATGTACACTCTTCCACGCGGGGGAGTGCATAGGGGGGGTACCCCCTCTGCGGGGTCCGAGGGGCTATCCCCTCGATTGAGGGGGTTCGGGGGAAAGTGGGCCCCCGGCGGGGGTTCGGGGGTAGCGTCCCCTGATGGGGGTTCGGGGGCAAAGCCCCCAAAGGAAAAATTGCCTTTTAAATGTATATTGTAATTTCATTGTAAATCTGGACCATTCATTATAAGGTCACAGATCTAAGGATAGAGATTATGTTAGGGTTTTTTCCTTAGAAGGCAACTCTCTTTTATGAGGGAAATGTATTGCGGCTATGGTTGATGGTGAATATTGTATTCTGAGATAAGAGACTATGAGAGAAAGAAGAGGAAGTTACAGCGGGCTTGTTGTAGGTTGTATCCCTTCATTTGTTGGATAATAATAAAGGAAGGACCTGGCAATTTCTCTGGTGGACGTATCCCACACTAGGTGAACCAAGTAAATATGTGTCTCTCTTGTATTGTGTGTCTTCTGTGTTTTGTTTCCGCATTTGTTTTTATTTTATTGCTCTGCGGTCCTGTTTTTCTAACAGATTTAAAACCCTCAGATGTTGCAGTCTTGATATATTATATGGAGGCTTTTGAGGGGGGAATGAGGTATGCCCTAAGCGATAAGGATCCTCAAATGTTGAAAGCACAAACCACAGCTATCAAAATTGATAAAAACATGCAAGATGCTAGGAAGTCTAACATCCCTAGTTTTACTAGAGGATCTTCTTCTCAACCTTATGAGGAGAAGAAGAAAAATGTTGAAACCCAAAAATCCTCTAATGATGGCATGAAGGAACTTACTCAAATGATTAAACAAACAGAAATTAATCATTCTAATCAATTAAAGGAGCAATTCAGTCAGATGAATGCCATGCAAAATAGACTGATAGACATGGAAAGGGGCCAAGCTAGTAGGCCCCAACATAGGCCAAATGAAAAATGGCCTAAGAAGTCCCCTCCCAAAGATCAAAGACCACCAAATCCATTTGAATCCACTAATTGGGTTGACCACCAAGCTATTCATTATTGTAGACCTTGTGAGAAATTTCATGATGAGTCAACTTGCCAAGTCTTCCTCCATCTAAGTAATGAGATGGGACCTTATGGATCTGAGAATGAACAAGTTAATATGTTTGGTCATGAGTATAATGTCGGCATGTATGATTGGATGGGTTTGGATAAACATAATGAGGGGGCAAACAGCATGAATTGCATGAGTGGCATTGGGGTAGATAGGGTAACAGAAAATTTTGGTCCTAAGCCTACTCCACAACAAGTAGCTGAAATGGCTAAGTTTAGAGGAATTACCTACCAAACGAATGGAAATAAAATTCAAAATCAAGGAAACATTCCCAAGATAACTCCAACTCCCCCTAAGTCAAATGTGTATGCAAACTCAGAATTGAATATTGACTTAAGAGGATGGTTAAGTAATGCTAATATGTTGGTGCCTGTGTCAAAGATAATGAAGATTCCTTCTCAGAGAGAGAATCTACTCAGAGCTATAGATTGTCCTTCTCAGAAAAGTGTTGACATTTCACCAACAAGAACTTATCAAGATGCACTGGTTATTCTGCAAAATATGGATAGGGGCAATGAAAAGAATAGACCTTTCTTCCTATCCTTGTGTGTGAATGATTATATTCTTCATAATTGTATGTGTGATTCAGGAGATACCTCAAATGTTATGACTAAGAGAGTAATGGAACAGTTGAAATTAAGGATATCTAGGCCTTATCATAACATTTGTGCTATGGATAGCAGAACCATAGAGGTGCATGGTTTGATTAAGGGATTACAAGTACACTTAGCTGCAATCCCATATATCATGATTAAGATGGACATTGTTGTGATTGATGTGTTGTATACTTGGGATATGTTGCTAAATAGAAAGACAGCTGCAGATTTAGGTGGCGATTTACAGATGGACTTAACTTATGCCACCATTCCAACTCCAAATGGTTTAACCTTTAGATTGAATAGGGAGTTGGAAATAAAGTATCATGTGGAAGATCCTAGGAGAAAAGATAATGAGACTGTGTATTAGGAAGTAGAAATGGGATGTTATGAGATTGAGTCTACTCCCATAACATCTACCAAGATGGAACCGAATAGTAGACCCCCAAGCACTTGTAATGTTTGGGACCCCATGGATTCTTTTGATGGACTTTTTCTTAAGGAAGATTTGGATAGAACAGATAATGGTTTACCTCCTTCAAAATTATAGTCAGAGTTGGATTTGTCAGTTGAAAGCATGTTATCAGCTCAACCTTTGTCAAAAGAGTCAGTTAGATGTCAGAATCAATCAGATCGGATTCTTGGGCCACACCCTCCTTATTTTTCAAAAATTGGGAAAAGCAAGGATAGATTAAGTTATGAAAATCTGATGGAAAGTGATAGAGATGATAAGGTTAATAGTGAAAAAGTAAAGTATATCATCCTTAAGAAAAGATATGCCAAGCCTTTTAAGGAAAATTTAAGTTCACAGACTTTGCACTTGGCACCTATGGAAAACCATCAAAAAAAATTTAAGGAGGACTTCCCCAAGTGGCCTAAGGTTAGAAACTGGGATTCACATGAAAGAATCAGAAGTCAACATAAAGTGTATCAGTCTTCTAGCAACTCTTCTCAACTAGTGGGATGACATAAAGTCATACATGCTAGTGAGAGGACTCCTCCTTGAAGTGTTCTTCATATAGAAACTTGGTGTCCGGAGGGACACCCTCTGTAACGTATCTCTAACCCTTCTCTCTGTATTTCAGTTTTGTATTATTTTATTCATTATGTTCATATGTACTTAGAATTTATTTCTATATCATAGATTCATTTTGTAATAATTGATGTTGTATTGTAGTTGTTTCATTATGTAAATGTTGTTTATAGCATTTCATTTATTCATTGTATATATGTATGCTTACGTTGGATATTGGTGAGCACTTTTTTATAGATGTTGGATTCTCGTATCCTCTCCATCCCAAGTGACAAGATCGAACGCGTGTCCCCATGTGGAGCCAGATGTTGACCTCCTATTCAACTAGGGGGTAAACTCCATGTACCATGAATATATGCATCAATAGATGCAAATAAGTCGAAGACTTTTTGGTTCTATAGGGAATTTTTTTGCTCCAGCACTCAGTTTTGTAAGCGGGATTTCCGCACTCCGGCGTGGGTTATAATGTAATAGGTATGCATGAATCATAGTTAGGTCAGTTTCCTTAGGATTTATTCATTAGGAGAGTTCCTTTCACTGAGTGTTTTTATCCTCAGGAGGTTGATTTCACCTAACCAACCTTATTAATCTCCCTTGAGTTTTTCAATCCTACTAGCAATAAATCCTCCAAAGTGGTGAAAGGCATTCTAATGAAGTCATTCTCTAGTAACTATTGTTTAGGAACGATGTAAATGACCATGTCAGAAATCACACAAAGTTTCGTGATTTTTAGTCGAGTCTAGATAGGTTTTTTTAATTAATTAATTTTCCTTAAGGTTGGGAATTAAATTAATTAATTAATTAATTATGATGAAATAATGTAAATGTTAGGTCCCTGGGTTTTTGGTAGGTGTATTTGTACTCAAAATAAATATAATGAGACCCCCTACACCCATGGACAAAGTTTCGACTCAGTCGGACAAGTTTTGTTAGGGTTTTGTCCACTTAAGGGTCTTAGTCAGATAAAAACAATTTTAATTGCTAAACCCAAGACATGGGAAAATGTCAATTTTGTAATAAATGATCAAATAAGGTAAAGTAAAGGTGAAATGTGATTGAGAGAGACTCCCTAACCTACCCAACCCCACTTCCTAACCTTTACACCGCTTTTACCCACCTTTTCATTAATTCTCACCTTGGGATTTGCGCCCCTCATTGAGGAAATCTGTCCCCCTTCTTTTGAAACTTGGTAACTCATATTTTAAATGATTTATGGTCCCTCCTTCCACATGTTCACCCCTCCTTACCCACTCACGTTTCATTTAGGAGTGTTCCAACACACTCCCACACCCCCATGCCTTTCCTTTAGAACTCATGCTTTCCTCTTGAATAAAGATGGAAACACTTGTTGGAAAGTGGAAACATCTCAATAAAAGATGGAAGAAAAGTGTGGGCCTCTCCTTTAGCCAATGCACCCTCATTGTGGTGCCAACTCATCTTCCAACTCACCTCACTTACCATTTCTCCTCAACCTAAAAGCTCACGCCCTCATTGGTTGAATTTCTCCATGAGTTGTCTCTTCCCTTGGATTTTTGACACTTGTTGAAGATCCAAGAGGGGTCTCCTTAGCTTCTCAAGCTATTTAAGAGACCTCTCACTCCCTTATTCCTTACCATTCTTCAGAGTATTGTTATGCTACCAAATTCTCTCCATCTCCCTCTCTCTTTCTCTCATTATTATCATCTTGCTTCACTGGTTTTGTTCTTGAAGAGCTTGGAGCAACTTTGTTGCTACAACCTCTTCCCATTGGATAATAAATAATTTCTTTGGAGGAATCACGAGTGTTGGACTTTGTCTACATGCTCCATATATGTATGATGTTATATTTCTCTTTACTTTAAATGTTATTGTGTTATTAAGTAGCATTGCTAAAGTAAAACTATGTCTTCTTGGCTAGGTTTAGTAAAACTTTGTTTGCTTGCCTATATGCATTGTGTTCATTCTTAATACTAGCTTTGTTGTATTATTGATGCGTGCAGTCCATTTGTCTACTTTTATTTCACATTTTATTTGGAGTTTTGCAGGTCATCTCAAAGGAGTTGTTGGGATAGGTTCAAGGACGAATCTAACATCATCTTCATTGAAACTTCACAAGCATTTTATGTTCTTCTTCCTCCTTCTTTCATATTCAGATTTTGGTATCTTACTTGGTTAGATAGGTCAATAAATCAATATAAAATTCTGGTTTTTACTTGTGGGAAGTTTCTATTGAAAAATAGAAATTTCATAACTTTGTTGAGTGTGTTGCAACACAAATTAGCAAGCAATAGCTTGTTGATTTTTGCAGGTTCTCTCCAGGCTAAGGGTACTCGCTGCCCAAATTTCAAGCACAACACTCCTTCCAGTACCTCCTTTCCAAGTGGTAACAGTTTATCTTCTTCCTCTTTCATCTAAACACTGTAAGAAAACCCAAAGGAGTGTACCCAAGCGTCTTGCATTCTTTTCCTTTCAATCTTTACTTTGCAAGATTTAGTTAGATTTCTTTTTTGTCTTTCCTTGCTTAGTTTAGCTAGTTTAGTTGTGATTTCTTACATGCATGCTTAAATCTAAAATAATCTAGAGTAGATCTCACATTTAAATGCTAGCTTAGAGCCCGTGCAGGCATAGTGGATCTTTTGCTTTCGTCATTACTTTGCATGCAAGCCATTTACTTTTTCAGTATTTAATTCTTACACATGCATGCAAACTTGGGTTTCTTAAAAGCTTAAAGTAATCATCTTTTACAATTCCGCAAGTTATTTCCATTGCTTTATGTTTCACATGTGATAACTTAAATAACTCATTGAACTTAAGTCTCATTTTCGGTTTTGGGTCCCCAAGGCCCTTTTCCGGAAATTAAATTTAACTTGCAATCTCGTCATTTAAAGACTTCAACCTTCACATTATTTAGTTTTCAATTTCGGCATTCTTGAGCAAGCTACAAGCACTCAAACACATCGCAATACTTAGCTCATAGGTTTAATAATTAATTTATTAGACTTAATAGGACACCATTACCAACCATCTTTGCCATTTAAAACGGGGTCGGAGGAAGGCAACGGAAGGTGCTAGGCCGAGGACGGTCTCACGTCATGTTGTGTCCTTTCCAGGAGTACAATGATCTTAGGACCGGCCTGTGAAGCTAGGGTGGGCCTCGTTGCCTAACTTATTGAGCATCCAGCAGTCACTTGGTAACTAGGGGAGGAAAGTTTTGGGTTGACACTTAGATAGGATTAAAATAAATCTCAATTAATCACTTAACTTAATCCTTGGTCTACAACATTGGAAATTTACATTTTACACTTGCAAACATATGGATCTCATATTTGTATTCACCTGCAAGTCTTTTTATGTGTTGTAGAATAATCATCTATGTGGTTACATATTTTCATCTGGAGCACTTTACTTTTAAAGCTTTCATCTATATTTTTGTTCCTGTATTTGTGGTGTGATCCTTCAAGAAGTGTGCATCCACCAGAGGCACTCTCTTGACTGGGTCTTGAGTGCTTTGTGTCTTTATGCCATTGATAAGTAGTCCAATAGAGTTCTATCTATTGTGAGCATGCTTGGCTTGATGTGTTGATGGTTATTCCATCTTGAGTATCTTCTTTCCTACACATTTCAAGCAATTGGTTAGTATAGTGTATATCTTGTATTTATTGTATCTAGATTAGTCTAAATATGTATATCTTAGACATTCTTTCCGTATATCTTGTATCTAGTCTAGTTTAGCTTTGTATATCTCACATATTCTTTTGTATCTAGTTTTATCTATCTTTTTATAACATTTGTAAACTAGTAATTCTTTTTTAACGAATCCTCCTTTAACTTAGTTGGCCCCTTGCCCAATCTTAGGCACTAGTCTTAGTTTCCCTAGGAAAAGGTCTTGATTGTCATACTTAATTGATGCATCCTGCATTTTTTGTTTAACATCATAGACTAGATTCCCCCTGACCATTTAACCAATTAAAACCAACTCCTAGAACATTTAAACTCTAAATATTATCTAGTAACTAGGGTCTACCCCTCTTGGCTTCCCTAGGAGTTAGCCTAGATGGAAGAGGTTCAAGTCAAAGTGACAGCGTGGACTTTGAACCTAGGCATTGTGCCTCTGAGGACACACTAAGTGAGCAGGACTTAGCTCACGTTTGCAAGTGTGTATAAGGACAGCAACAGGGTTCGAGGAGTGCTAAAGAGTGTGGGCCCAATAGATTGATAAGTTCTACCCCAAAAGGAAATGACATCTTGAAAAATCACCATCATGGCTAAACAAGTAAATGATGACGATTTGAAATTGGAATCTTAGAAGTTGCACTGACATATTTCATGAAGGTATCTACAACTCCCAAGCATTTGAATATATTCAATTTGATATAAGTGTAAAGTTCTCAGCCATGATAAAAATAAGATTTCTCAAGAATGTAACTTTAATAGGTAACCCAAAATCAACAAACCTAAATGATGAAAAGATATTTTTGAAGAAAATATCAGGTCTGAAAATCCATTGAATGGACAATGGTGAGATTGAGTCTTTGATCAATCAGTAAGTTGGGTAATAGAAAGATTGGTTCCCAATTAATTTCTGAAAAAGACATCAACAAAGAGATTTAAATGTCCACGTTGTCCAGAATTGTCAAAAAAAATGAATCTAGATAGTGTGAATGGATGTATCTTGTTATTGTGTATGAAAGGAAGCTTGAATGAAGAAATCTGCAAGATAAAAGATGAAACTCATTCTTGAAAAATAAATTGAATAGAGCGTAACATATGTGCAGCCAGTGCTTGGAAATTAACGCTAAAAGTGCTAACAGAAAAGAACTAAAATAAAATAAAAAATCAGCTAAATTCATTATGCTAAAAAGGTCTAAACAGAAAAATCATGTTGGCTGAAAGTGATCAAAGAAAAGAGTGGATGTGGAAGAAAATATTTAGATAACTCCAAACCCAAGGAAAAATAATCATCTCGGGAGATTACAAGGATTGGGAGTGGCTTGAATTTTAAATGAGAAGATTTTTAATACTCAAAATTTAATATTAATATGTCTGGGACAACAAGATCAACCCTCATAACCAATTTCATCAAGCAAAATATTTCGGTTAGAATCATATTCATATGATGATTGAATATCTTTGAGTGCTCATTTTCGTCCCAAGAGGAACTAAATAATATCTTCATTTTAACATATTCCACTTGTAATATGAAAACATGCTTGGACAAGATTTGACATGATGATCATGCATGAAATCAATGATCTACAAATTACCCAACACATGGAAGAAATTTGAGAATAAAATGAAGTAAAATTTTCCCCATATCAAAATTAAATTGAAAAATCCAATAAAGGGAAAATTAGTGGTCAAGCCTTCTATTTCTCTCCACCTCTGTTGAGAATCCAATTATTGATCAGCCAACAGTAATGAAAATAAACTGAAAACATAAAACTAATTAAAACTGGAAAGTAAAACTAAACTATGCAAAGAAAGACACTAGTCTATCTACCCTACTCTTTTCCTATGCTACTAATGGCTGAAAAATGAGCTATGTAAAATTATAATGCCAATGTAGCCATCCAAGTAATCCCAAGCCTATAAACATATGTTCAAGAAAAAAGATTAGTGACATAGCTTAGAATAAGAATCGACTAAAAGTAGGAAAAATTAACTCATGATAAACTCTACTCATCATATTAAATATGTGATAATGATAATTCATGGGAAATCATTCCAAGTAAGATCTCTCCAACCATGCTTCAATTCTATCATAAAATATTACACTTTTGTCATAGAATTGATGGAAGGAGTTCGATGGAAAGTAGCATACCAAATGAGAATCATGCATAGAGTTTGTATAAAGTGTGCTTAGTGAGAGAATCTTTGTGCTAACAAAGTTGTTTATCCCTGAACAAAAACCAAAAGAATGAGGGTCTAACATAACCATCGGCATAGACTGAAGTGCCTCATTATCTTGGCAAACCTCCTTGGACTTGTACTTCAAGTAACCAACTACTTGAGATAGACTAGTGAGATCATAAGATATGCATGGGTTAGGACCATTTCAAAATAATGGTGAGATCCACTAGTATTAACAATATTCAACAAAGGGCTACTTGAACAAGGAGATTCATTATTTATCAAAAATGAAGAAGAAAAAGAAGAACACATCCTTTGATACACATTTTTTAAAAAATCTTCTTCATCCCAAGAAAAAGGCTGATAAATATTGGTTATAATTAGTTCGTGGGAAGAGGCCTTATCCTCTCTAACTTACAAATGTGCATCACCACCATCAAGTACTTCAACAAGGGTCAGCCCCATTGAGTCTATTTGAATAGGACCATGAGTATCTCCCTGCAAAGTTAAACGATTAAAGAGATCATGATATAAATAGAAATAAGTGGAAGAATTCAAAGAATGAAAAGATTCTCTAGAACAAGAGGGATTTTCAAAAAGTGACTCCCTGAATGGTAGTTCCTCCTCTTTAAAAAAATCATTGTATCATTGTGAATCAGTGTGCTCCACACTAGGTGTGGTTTTATAATCAACATGTTCTTCCTCAAGATAGTTTTTCTCTTGTAAACAAGAAGTGGGTTGTTGTGTTACAAGAGGAATGTCTTGTATGTTTATTTCTTCTCCTTGAGTGAAAAAATCAGTGTGGATGTCTTTCTCCTACACAACATGAGGATCCAAAATGTCTTCCAAAGCATATTCACGGTTAGAAGAGAGGAGCAAATTACAAGAATTGTTAGAACAAGAAGTTTCAATAAATGATCAATCAATCATAGGGAAAAAATCTTGCTCTATGTTAGTCATACAAGGAGATCTGGTAACAACAGGACAATCCAAATAAGCATGAATTAATTCCACTTTATCCAATGCTGAGAAAGTTATCATGTTAAGTGTGTCCAGATTTTCTTCATTAACAAAATGATCAGCTTTCAATTCTTGCTCCATAGCTCCCTCCTCCATTTCTTGTGATAGAAAAGATGAAATAGGATAATGAGATCCTGACATAACCATCGGTGTAGACCAAAGTGTCCCATTATCAACAGGAGAACCCTCCTCTTGGCCAACTATAGAAAATTCTAAACTTAGAATTACAGCACAAGAGGACTCTTTTTCGTCACAAGAAAGGTAAGGGGGAATGGAGTGGTGGGAGGATGAATAGGTTTCTTCCGAAAAAAGAATTTTCTATCTAATATGTATCCCCCGTAATAAATAAAGATCCAGACATATGAAGTCCATCCAAACCATTAACATTTTTAACATTTTCTCTTAAATCTAAATCATCATGTAAAGGGACATTAGAACATGATTTAGATTCTTCATCCACTGACCCATATGTTTTACTAGCAAGAAAAAATAAACATGAAATCAAATCATTCTTAGAGGGCCTATCTTCCAAATGAAATCTATATCAAAGATGGCTAAATCTGATAACAACATCTTAAAGAGATTCATCCTTATTCTTCTTCAATTCGGATATCTCTACACACAATTCATCATAGTCATAATTCTCAAAAGAATGCAAAAATTCACACAAAAATTGTTCCCATGTGTGAATAGAGGTGGTCAGCAGAGTCTCGCACCAACTCTTGACCCGGCTTGCAAAAGTGAGAGTGAATAACCTGCAAATGATATTTCTGTCAGTAATACTACGAGAACCACAAAATTTCCAAAAATTAAAAGCATGTTTAGATACGGAGATTTCACCCTCGCCATCAAATCTTAGTTGCAACAAGAAATGTAAAATCTTTCTAGGAGGTTTGGGAGGTATAGTAGTAGAAAAAACACCTCCATAAATGGATATGGGATGGAGCCATTAGTAAATTAAAAAAAAAAAAATAACAAGAATGGCTCCACAGGCTTAGTTTGTCATCTGGACCTCCTTCTAGCGCCATTTATGTTGACGGACCAGAATTACCTGTTCAATCATATAAGAGAAAACGCTCGATGGAAGGTCCCAATCAAACCCACTCTCATTTTGGTTAGTGTTTCCCACGAGTTTATGGGCCTCGTTGCCACTCATAATTAAAAGAATAAAAAGAGGAAAGACAATGAACTACACCCCAAATATTTCTAACTAATTCTAAGTCTAAACTAACTAAAAGCTAACTAATCTAATCTAAACTAATTCTCACCTATCCTGGGATAAAAACTAGAACAATGAGTACAACGATAGATAATGTCATTTGAATCAAAAAAAAAAAAAAAAAATCATGTATGCTAATGATATGTCATAACAACAATGTTGCAAATACAGAGACAATTAGTTGTACAATGCATCTATAACATCATTTATGTACCCACGAGAAAACTAGTGATAGCATCAGCAGACATAATAGATTGCAGAAGTAGTTTGTATGACACAATCCTATCTACTCAAACAGAAGACAAATGCATAAAGAATAGTCCATGTACATCCACCAAATCCACCAATTTCTGAAATGCCTCCTGATCTTTATTCCTTAGAAGTAGTAATACCATCTTTTGTTATAAAGGAAAAATCCCCGATACATTCAACTATCTCCCTTTTATAGAACAAGAGAGAGACTCTTCGGTTCTCATGACCATTTGTTTCGTTTGTTACCTACTTTTGTCTTTTTTACATTTCAGATTTTTCTGGAATTTCAAAAATGTAGATGTAGGATTTACAAATGGGAGCTGAAGAGACTCTTGGTTGGTTACATTCGCCCTATGACAGTTTACCAATGATATCAATTTAAATTTATTATTCACTCTGCCTGTTGGGTCATTTCATGAATTTATTTTGTTGTTCTGGGCGTTTTTGGATCTGATATGTTGAATGATATCATTTTGTCTTGTTCTCCTCTGTCTCATATTTCTGTTGAGCTATTTCTAGCTCAATTTCGTTGTCAGTAGCTCAAGATAAGATTGTTTGAAGTTTGCATGTCTAGTTCTTCATTTGAATTCGGGTTATGTCTGTGTTTTTCATTTTCAAGAAATTTACACTCTCAATCTTCCCCCATTTTTTATGCCACCTTGTTCTTCTCTTCTCCATCTTTCTATCGAGCTATCATGGGCTTTATTTCGTTACTTGTAGCCCCGGATATGACTACTTGAAGTTGGTATGGCCATTTTCCCCCCAAATCCGTGGTTTTCGATTTTCTATATGTTCTTATGTCTTATATCAGATGTTTGACCTAGAGACCCATACCATTGTCTTACTTTGTTAAATACCTATATCACATGCCTCATTCTGACATTTGTAGCAAACGTTATGGTTGTTTAAAATTTCTCCCTCAACAGCCATTGACCAGGCCCGTGTGTTAATCTGGACCCCTAATTCTTGAACCTGCAAAAGAGAAAACCCACCAGATCAATGGTTCTGGTCAATTGTCCATATGACCTCGAAAATGGTAGAGTGTGCATTTAGAACTTTGCATTGGAGTCTTCCTCTCTCCTRTTCAATTCCCATCCTGACGTATTAACTCTGAGAGGGAGATCTAGTCATTCAATAGATCTGGAGAAATCTACATCATCCACCGGGGGAGATATTTCATAGTCTACTCTAATGTGTCGGTGAAAAKGGATTGAAGAAAATAATTGAATTATATTCCCTCTTCGATTTGCATGTTTAAGGTTAAAGCCCAAAAAAAGTGATGACATGTAGTCRGAGCTAATCATTAGGGATCCAAAAAAATTGTGAAGTTTCAAGGTATTGACAAGAGGTATTGAGGAATATTCCCTCATAGACCCACTTGCATGCGAAATATCTGGATCATCCTATCAGTGACAATCAATGGTCACGATTAAAAGTCATTGGAGTCTAAAGGAGACCGTTCAGAGTGTTAACTCTGATCATCCATACTTACAATCTGAATATTTTTGCACGAAAAAATATCCAACCGTTCACTTAGGGAAAAGATCGACGGCTTGGGAGAGTTTCTCTTTGGTAATCCGCTCAAGGTTTAATCTTGTGAAACTTTGCAAAGTAATAAGCTCGTGGTTCCGATGTTGTTTTCTTAGAAGGAAAAGGGGCTTAGCTTCAAAAGATCATGTGTAATTCACTCAAGAATTTAGTTGCGAACAACATTGCTATGTGAAAGAAGAAGATAAGGATTCAATTTGAGGCAGCGAAGGAACATTCGTAAACTGAGGAACTGAAATAAATTTATGTATTGTGGGTATTGTATCCATAACACCATCAACTTTTGAGAATGAATGAAGGTCGTCAATCGAGTAGAAATTGAAATGAAATCCCAACCATTCATCGGGGGAGAGTTGTTGGAGTGATTTGTGATATTATGAGTAGATGTACTCCGATGGAGAAGGACTTTGACAATGAAGAGTGTGAATTCCAAGGACTATGAAGCTTCAACGTCTTTGTCAGAGTATGTGATCAGAAGGATAGGAAGAAGATTCAAAACAAATCTTAACGATGATGAGGATAGGTGGTGGGTGCCACATTAGCCTTAGCGCCATGTCAAATGACACAGGAGAGTGTGAGTCACATGGATGCCATGTGGGAGTGGGAAGAAAAGGTGAGATCTAGCTTAGGAAACTTTTAGGAGGCCATAACTTTCAATCCGAAACTCGGATTTAAGAATGGTTACATTTGTTGGAAAGCTCTCGATGGGAAAAATCCAACTATGAGATTTGGTTAGAGGAAAAGAAGGACAAAACCCAATAGGCGTTGGGCCTAGGTTTCGGGAGAGAGGGAAGTCCAAAAGAAGAATCTAGTAGAGATCAATCTGAGGAGGATTGGGGACAGTTTTGTAGGAAAGGTGGATCCAATAGCCTTGGAAGCTCAAGACCTCACGGAAAGAGGAAAAGGGGAAGCTCGATAAGGATCAAATTCAAGGTTCTAGAAAAGGATCAATATATTTTCCACGTGCCTCTCAATGTTGGAGCGATCATGCGAACAAAGTGGCTCTGCAAACCTT
The DNA here is from genome assembly GCA_032191745.1 of Picea mariana. Classification (NCBI taxonomy): domain Eukaryota; kingdom Viridiplantae; phylum Streptophyta; class Pinopsida; order Pinales; family Pinaceae; genus Picea; species Picea mariana. The sequence goes on from JASDQU010372951.1 coordinate 77,639, forward strand.
ATCCTGCAAAACAAAAGAATGAGATTAGCTATGGAAGTAAGGAAGACTAGCTAATACAATAAACAATATATTCCCTGCCTTTAAACCAACTTATGAGAGAGTGTTAGGTTTATTGAAAAATAATGTGATGATTTTAGGTGACTGTCATAAGACTACATATGCTAATTCGAAACAGAAGAGTAGGATCTGTATGTGAGAGCACATAGTATGAAGTCATGCAACATAACATGTTAGCAAGAGGATGTAGAATTTGAATTGGGTAATCAACAAATAATCAGCCACAACCTCATCCAAGACATGTAATAGAAAATCAAGTCTTTATCCAAATAGGATCATCAAGCACTTAGGAATAATAAAAAAAGGTTTGAAGACAACATGCCAAGTCCATCATACAAATTTCAACAAATATAATCGTCCAATAATCATTATGAAGACATTTGAGATCATCAAATTGGGAAGGATAGTCAGCACCCATTAAAGACAATCATCCATCAAGATAAAACCCCCAACTCCTTCAAAGTAGGCAAAGGGATAACATTAGGTTCAAGCGGTAGAGGATTATGCAATAGGGTCGAAATTTTAGTAGGGGGGGCCTTTCCTTTCACTTGTAAAAGAAAAAGTAAAGGTGGGTTGTTGTGGCCACAACATAACACATTAGTACCTTTTCATGCAAGGAGAGTTAATTACAATTATATAATTTTGTGAAAAGACTCTTTGGTGGATTATGTAAGTTTATAAAAAGAGTTCTTTATACATATATGGAGTGGAGTTTTAATGCATATTTTTTATGCATTTATCTTTGTGAGAGTTTTTCAAAGTAGAGTTTTGCAGGGAGAACATTTTATTCCGCAAGTTTACTAATCAGTTCTTCAGTATTGTGGATAAGTAAAACCTTCACTTGACGTTTTGCGAATCAAGTCATATTGGTCCTTTATTTTCCCAATCTGGTCGGATGTGTAAGTAATTGGCATCTAAGATTTTTGGCTGAGTTAATAACAGAGTTTGATCAAGTTGTTTTCAGAACTCATTTGGTATTTTTAGATCATCCCCTCCCCTCCCCTCCCCCTCACATCACTCTCAATTCCCCAATACCCAATCTATAAAATAGAAAATAATCGAAAGCAACATAGTAAGATTCATTCATAGAAACTATCAAAACAAAAATTAATTAAGGTAAACAAAATTATGTGTTTGTAAATGATAATTTTAGTTTAGCACGTACACTATGGCCATTATTTTCAGGTTTGACATAATAAACAACATGTAACATAGGATATAAAAATATGGCATAAAACTTAAAAACATGTAATTAACCCACATAAGTAAATTATTTAAAGAGAATATTTTATACAAATTAAAATATATAGTTACGTACCTCATCCAACTCAACATATGCATCATTCTTCTTTTGTATCTTCTTCTTCATCCAACACGACATCTATATCATCATCTGGTTCATAAATGGTGTTGAAAGGATTGACGATATCATCATCGTCATCAATGTCATTTTCGAGCATATCTTCATCAACGTCATCATCAAGAACTGCATTGTTTCCTACGCATGGTTCATCTTCTTCGTCTATTGACCCATCTTCCTGCTCTGTCTCTAGCGCATCATTCTTCTTCAATATCATCTTCTTCCTCTAAATTATACTTTACTGGCATTCCTCTTGGATCATATCTAACAATAAATGACCAATCCCTCTCACCTGGAACCTTTGAGTAAAAGACTTGTTCACATTGTCTTGGAAAAACATAACGATCATGTCCTCTTTCAAACACTGTTGTTTTAATCATCGGAATTCGTTAGCATGTTTAATAATAATTCTTTCCTCATCACGTTCATGCATTTGTAACCTATACCATTTGATGTCAAATATAACTAATTTGAAGGAATTAAATTCGCACTCAACTATATCATCCAAATACCCATAATATATATTTTCAAATTCTCAGGTATGTATGTCACTCCTAGAGGAAACATTACTGACATGGAATATTGCAGTCATCCCACTATCAGAAGTTTTCCTAGTTTCATCCAACTGTTTGATGCGAAATTTACAGCCATTGCACCACATAGCCTTGCAATGTGTCAACTGCAATATGCCAGACATGTAAAATATGCATCCTCAATTAATAAACATATTTATATAACTTGGAAAGTATATGGAAAAAAACACACATGTAGTCACATTAATATAATATAAAATAACTGAATAAAATGGGTGAATTTGCTTGCCTATCCATCTTTCAAACCATATGCTAAATCAATTTCCCTTTGTGTAACATTGGCATCTCCATTACGACGAGCTTCTCTAACCAATTCAGATAGTTGTTTCCATGATAACCTACCACCATGATGTTGTTTACATCTTCCAATCCATACCTTCATCCAGTCAATATTGTTTGTTATGTATAAATGTAGTGCATCCTAATCTTGAGCAACTGAATCAAAAAATCATAATTCACCAATATTAAATATTACTTATAGCAATAATAAATATTAATAATTTATGAAAGAATAAATATTAAATGAGTATGATCATATACACAAAAAATGAAAAGTTATATGTATTATAAATCTCCACAATTTAATTACCTCTCACTTTCTTCATTCTACCTTTCTGCGACATGTGCTCCCCTTCAAAAAAATTCATGGAGTTCACATCCCAAATGTGATCCACTGCATGCATAGTTGGCATTGCTAATTTAGGAAGATATTGACTAATATACACCATGGATTGATATACCATATATCCCTCCACCATAGAACCCTCGGGACATGATCTTTGTCTAACCAAAGCCTTCAATGATTTCAAGTGCCTCTCCACCATCCACATTGACCTTGTGTGTACAGGTCCACACATTTCAATCTCCTCAATTTGGTGTATGAGGTAGTGTTCTTGTGCATTGAAAAATGTTGAACGTAGATACTTTTGCATTTCACACATTAGCTGTGGAATTTCTCTCTTCCAAATCTTTAGATCATCATGATGGGTTTCTTTCAATGACAACCATCTACAGATCATGACGCAAGAAAATAACATGTTTCAACAAAACATAATATATATTAAATTACAAGAAAAACATATGTCATTAAATACAACAACAAATTGAAAAAACAGTTTGCATATAAATCAGAGCTACTTACCTCATGTATTTTCCAAGATCATATATTACTTGTTTAACGTCTTTGTCAAAGTCGTTTGGGAGAGATGGAGGTAGAACATATTATAACAATAAAAATGAATCGTTATTTGTTTCCAAAGTAGACAATAAAACATAATGCATGGAGTATTTGAATTTTAAGGAGATCGTGTCCCAAAAATTCAACATTCGCGGATTAGTTTTCTTTACATAGGTTTTACATACGCTGGTGGAAAAGAGGGAACAAAGTATAGTACCAGTGTCTATTACATAGGGGGGTGGGCAGAAGAATGAAATAAATAGCATTCCCGAATTAGTTTTCTTTAAAACAGGGGCTCCTCGACACAAGAAATTAAAATTTATGAAATTATAGGTTCCTGCAAACCATAAACTATACATAGCAAATACGTAATTTTTTAAAGTAGACATTTACTTTTATAGATACGAAATATGTACTTTCATAAAGTATGGGGATAATATTTTATAGAACAATGACGGAGCCTGCATTCCATGTCCTACAAAGAGCAGGCAGAGATACGCAGTGTACAAATTGAGAAGAGGGCTTGCAGACTATTTTAATTTTAAGGGCCTTTGTGACAAACATTGTGCAGTACATGTTGCAAAGATGCAAGAAATGGCAGTCTCTTTACGTTTGAGTAGAAAGAAAGAGTGAACACAATTTTACGACATTTTTATAAAAAAATAATAAAACGTGTTACATATTGCTGAAAATTTAAAGAAACATATATATATATATATATATATATAAGTGAAATCTGATATCTGAAATTTGACTAAGTGATTTATGTCATAGTCCATTCAGAAAATGGAAAATCTAGGAACACATAAAAGCAGGAGGAAAACTAGCCTTTCCAAATTAGAGCATAGACGAAACCCTCATTCTATACTTAGCCAGTTTTTGGATCGCGGGTTCTCGGGTTGGGGACCTAAAAAATAGGTCCCTATTGTTCCATGACCTTCAAATAGCACCGAGAGTTCCATGATGTACAAATTGATAATGGGACCTGCGGACTATTTGAATTTCAAGGGGCTCGTGTCCCAAAAATTTAACAGTCGGGAATTACTTTTCTTTACATAGGTTTTACACACAGTGATGGGAAAATGTACAAAAAAAATAGTACCAATGTCTGTTACACAGGGTGGTGAATAGAAGGACCAAATAAATAACATTCTTGAATTAGTTTTCTTTAAAATAGGTGCTCGTGGATACAAGAAATTGGAATGTATCAAACTATAGGTTTTTGGAGAGCATAAATTGTACATAGCAAAAAGGTAATTTTTTAAAGTAGATATTTACTTTTATACATACGAAATATGTGCTTTTATAGAGCATGTATGGAGTCCTCATTCTATATAGTGTGACGGAGCCCAAATTACATACTTAGGCAGTTTTTGGAGTGCGGTTGTCGAGTTGGCGGGCTGAAAATTGGAAAAAAATTAAACGTGTTACATATTCCTGGAAATTTAAAGAAACATATATATGTGTGAAATATGATATGTCGAATTTGAGTGAGTGATTTATGTCATACTTTATTTTGAAAAAGAAAAAAAGAGAATAGAGATAAAATAAACAGAATGACTTCACAGACAGCATAGTTGAAGATAAAAAATCCAGGAAGACATAAATATATAAGGAGACAAAAGAATAGTTTTATTTGGAATATATGAAAAAAATAATAGTTTGTTACATAGCCCTGGAAATGTAAATGTGTTTGTCATATAGACTGGGATTGGGGCTCCTGCGGACCATAATAGAAATATGTACAAGAAATAGGAGTGTGGAAAGAAGTTGGACACGCTAGAATGTAATACCTGAAAAGTAGAAATGCGAAGATCAGTTTTTGCCTATAGATTTCTACTCAGAAAAGGAATAATTGGATTGATAAAGAAAGGACTATCACTATACACTTACAGGGATGGTACGTATAAGTAATTTTTGTGTTCGGTTGGTCATGCCTTTCCCTGCTGGTTTTTGTGGGTAGCCCGCTTCAATAACTGGATTGATACACAGAGGATTATGCATTTGCCTGTTGGATTTTGTGGTTGATCCACTTCAAGTTCTCTTCAATATAGATCCTCAAGGGGGCGACATTGATGTCATTGTAGATTCGAATGTTTAAAACTTCATTTTCTAATTCACTTAGATCAATTGAAAGTTTACACAGACCTTCATGAATGTCTCCATTATGTAGCGAATACCCGACTAGCCAGTTGTCCACCTCTTCTTCATCATATTCAACAATTCTGTAAAAAAATTCTAAAGACAAGGCCTTCAAATTATCAACTTGTTGATCAAAATCTTGCTTGGTTAACGTTAGCGAGTTGAGGATTAAGCTGGGGTCCTGGAAGCCATTTGTCTTTCCTGCTAAGTCTTTTTTGGTGATCTTTGTGAATAATGTTTCTTTCTTTGATATTGCTTGCTCGCACGATTGCACAATTAGGTACATGTTCTTCACTTTCTGTTTCCAGCATGCTTCTAATTGAGTGAGCCTTTTTTTGGATGGGAGATCATGTTGTCTTCTTCTCATCTCTGGCATGTTGTTGACATGAAAGGCGAAAGGGATGACCGAGTGCACATAGAAAGTTTCTTCATTCTTTAAATCCATCTGCAGAAGTAGGAGCAAGTTATGTGCCCTGCTCTCCAAGGAATCCATATTCTGTGATGTTTCCCAGGCCTTGGCAATCAGTTCTATTCTTTTGTTGATATTTTTCTCAACATATTGTCTACAGGATGCGAGGAAGCTGAAGGACCCTTTTATATTTGTTGTAGGGGTGCACATAATCGCAGGCATGGCTATTTCCAAGGAACTGGCAAGTAATGGCATAGGAAACAAAGCTTCTTCTAGTTCCTTAATCCGATTCTTTAGTCTGGAATTTTCGGCTTCAATGACTCCAATGGAATCATGAAGAGCATCTCCGGTTGCCCTGTGAAGTTTGGAGATTTTGGAGGTGTGCATATTGGTAAGGTCAAGTTCTGAACGATGTTTTTTTTTCTTATTTTTTACATCTCTTTTTTCAATGATTAATTTTTTTGATTCGGTTTCAAAAACAGCGCTCTGGATACGAAGGATTCATCTTCGTCAAAAATTTCGGTACTAACCATGTCCATTGAGAAGGCATGTTGAATTGTGTGTGTGGGCTGATCAAGGTTGCAAAATATGCTTTCCAGATCAGCGTCAAGATCCATGTTTTGACGGTAAATTTCGGGCTGCTCCGCCTCCCCTACAATTATTTTTTCATTCTTCTGCACGGGAAGCTCTTGAGGATGATGTTCATTGTATATCTACAAAACTGTTGTGGAGTTGCTGCCAGTAGTTTATCAAAAGGTTGGTTGGCTCCATACGTTGTTTGAAATGAATAAATGGAGGGGACAATATAACCCCCCGCAAACATTGTTTCAATGCGTGTGAATGGAAAATCTCCTCATTAATGACAATATATATGTGTGTTGTATGGTGACATGTTAGAAGTAAAGCGTAGTTATTGCAAACTTAGAAGTGCGAAGGTGAGGGTTATGGCGAACAACATTTAAGGATAGGAGGTTTCGTGAACGAACCAAGCTGGCGGCGTGCGAATGACATTGCATGGTATTTGAAATTAAGACTGGGAAGCGATTGGAGGTTTCGTGAAGGAAGCAAGCTAGCGGCATGTGAATGACATTCCATGGAATTTGAAATTAAAACTGGGAAGGGAGAAGAAAATGCTTCGCCAAAATTGCATTAATGGCAAAACTTCTCAAGCCTTGCGCGCATCAATGACAGCTTAGATGGTAGTTGCACGATGACCTATTAGCATTAAAGATTTAGAAAGAAGACATACACACACACATACACACACACGTATATATATA
>JASDQU010372952.1:59021-77406 GCA_032191745.1 Picea mariana
ATGAGGTGTATAGTTGATGATGTTGGTACATATTGATGAGTCATAGTTTATGAGTAGTTGACACATGATTGGTACATACTTGGTACATGGTTGGATGCACTTGTTTATGGTACAGGTTGATTACAGGTTGTTTGGTATAGGTTGGTGCATGGTTGATGCACTTGTTTATGGTACATGTTTATTACAGGTTGAGGTACAGGTTGATGCATGGTTAAGATTTATTGGTATAGGTTTACAACAGTATATCTCACAATGATAGTGTGACAGTGGTTCCATCATTCTACTTCTACTTCAGGGTGGCAGGACGGGGCAAAGACAAGTGGTTGTAGCCACCTTCCGGTTGTAGCTGGAGAACATAGGGGGTTGTAGCCTCCTTCTGGTTGTAGCCAGAGAATTGGGGAGTTGGAGCTTCCCTCAGGTTGTAGCCTGAGAAACTAGGGGGTTGGAGCCTCCTTTCAGTTGCAGCTGGAAAACAAATAAAGTTGGTGCTTCCAATGAATGTAATTCTTCAAGACATAAAAAAAAAACATTCCGTGGTTTTCTCCCGATTTGGGTTTCCACGTAAAACACTAGTGTACTGTGTATGTGTGTGATTTTTTATTTCTTACTCTCATTATTGGATAATAATTCTACATTGATATAACATTTGAAGAAAAAAGGATTATAATTACGCTATTACTGATTCACCCGCCCTCTTAGTAATCCAACACATAGGACTTTCCTTATCTAGTTTTGCTTAACTTGGGAAGTAAAAGGGATTACACCCCCAAGGAGGTAGAAAACCTAGATATTTCATTTTTAAAGACTCCATAACCCAATAGTTAAATGCACTAATCTCTTGCATTGGAGAAATAGAATCATTGCATAGGGATACGTAAAATTATGAGATATTGGAATTGTTGAAGTTGGAATCTTTTATGCATGCTAAATGCTTGGCGAGGCCACTAGGGTGTCTTGTTTCTCCAAGTATTTATTGTTTCTGTAATAAATTTAAGCTACAACCATTAGAGATGCAACAAATCACTTCATACTTTCTAAATTTTCTCATGTTCTAACCTTCAAATTTGTTAGAAAGTTGCCAAGTTAATCCACTAGTTATTGTGCTTCTTTTGGGTGGTTTACTTGCAAGCTTTCATGGTTGGATTTTTCTGTAGTAACACTTGTTTTCTATAGCCATAAGGCTGCAGAAATATCTCTTCAATACTTACATGAAACAACTTTTAAATGTTGCTAAAGTATTGTGATATCATACTTGAGTTACACTAGTAATTTCTAGTTAGTCTCTTGCATATATACTTGGAATTTTAGTGACCTGTTTAGAAACCATTCCATTTATTTACTTGTTGATATATATTTAGGTTGGCTACCTCAAATAGGGACAACAAGATTAAATTACTTTTACATTGGATTGTTTAGGTTGTATCTTATCTTTTCTTGTGTCTCGGGCAGGTACAACCATCTTCCGCAAGTACTCGAGCACATGGAAATCATAAACCACATTCGAAGCTCGTTGTCAAGCCAATATCCACTTAGTAACTTGACGTTTATGCGCATCACTTCCATACTCTCACTTTCCACTTCATTCCCCCTAGGGTCACCCGAGCTTCCTGATGGGTGTTATATATGCACTAAAAACACACTAAATACCCTCAATTAAATTGTCAACCCAGGGTAAGTAAACTTAGAGTTGTAGAAAAATATATGCCAAAGGTAGAAGGGCTGGTAGTAGTATAGTCTAACTAAGGAAGTGGCTATCTAAGGGCTAATCTATTCAAGCAAACCTATCTAATGAGAAAACCCTACTAAGCAAATTGAAACTATGTAACCTAAGTACTTTTGGGCCAAGGATTGATGGATAGTTCTAAGAAGACAAGTAAAAACCCTATGTAAAGAAAACTAGTTCATAACAATAAGAAAAAGAAACTATTAAGCATAACAATTAGCAAATAAAAAAAGCAAACTACTTTATCTTGCCAACCTACATTCAATGAGAAACTACCCCATGAAAGCAAGTAATAAACAAGCAATCAACTATTCTGCTAAAGCAAATAAACAAGTAAGCAAAGTCAACTAACTAACCTATTAAAGAAAATAGACAAGTAAGCAAAACAACTAGCTAACCTATTAAAGCAAATAGACAACTAACTACTCTAAGATAACTTCTACTGCAAGTAATCAAATTAAAACTTCTCATTGAACAACTATCTAGCCTAAGAGGCAAGTGAACTAGATTCTTAATTCAAAATTTCAAAACTATTTCTAATTCATGAAAGGAAATCTATTTAATTGAAAGCAGGAAGAACTACCAACTAATTCTTAATCTAAGATAAACAAAATGCTCTTTAATCTATCAAACCAAAAGACTATCTATCCTACAACAACAATAAAACTATCTTCTAAACTATGAAAGCAAGAAACTATCTCTTTTGATCTACAAAAGCAAGAACCTATCTTTTCTGATCTATGAAAACAAGAAACTATCTTTTAACCTATGACAATTCAAATATAATGCTGGTGGTTGTGTGAATGTATCTGGTGTCATATGATATCTCGATGGCACTTGAAAACAAAGGATAATTCAAGCGGTATAAGCTCAACACTAATCTCAATAGAAAAGTGAAAGATATGGATTAAACAATCCAACGAGAATTTAGCCATGACAAAAACAATCGTTATTTACCCTGCATATTCATTTATTAACCATCAACAATATAACGAGATCATCATTGTACTTCTATACTATGTAAGCAAAATTCATATTTAAACTCAACTATTAACTAAGAAATACAATTGCAATTTAACTCTAGGAAAGAAATTACATAAAATGAAACTATGCTATATCTATTCTAACAATTCAAACTGCAATAAGAAAATGCTTAAGAATAGAAATTAAGATATGACATTAAAAAGTAAACTACCAGATGTATTAGCCAAAAAATAAGTAAGCAAGATCTATATAAATCTTAAATAAGCAATCTATCATTAAAAACTGAAATTAACTCTATCCATCCATCAAATCCTTGTCAAAGAAAACCCAAATTAAAACTCTGTTCTATTCTATTTAAAACTCTGGTTTAAATTTGATTCTAAAATCATAAATAAAGAATAATCTAATATCTAATTGCACATGGGGTTAGTCTAGGGATTTGCAAATCCGTTCCTAACTACAAGATCAATGCATGCTAACACAATCCGTCATACTAACCTGCAAAAGAGAATCAAAGCAATTAAACTATAAAAACAAACTAATTAACACAATGAAAATGCATGTACATGAAATAAAGAGAACAACTAATTTATGAAATTCATAAACAAACATAAAGAATAGTTACTAGACTGCTGGTGGCCCCCCCAACAAGTCGTGGTCACTTTCTAAAAGCACACCACGAACTCAACAGGTCGATTTTATCATAAAAACTCAAAAATGTAGTTCTTATATAATATGGCAATGTAAAATAACAAAACAGAGTAAAATCATGTTTCTTTCTATCACACTGGTGCTTCTAATGCTTTGCAATCATCTGACCACCATAGTCGTATTTATAATGTTTACATACCAAGTGGTCGACCACAGGAGGGTCGAACCACTTCTAAATTCAACAATTTACATTAAATGATGCCCTAACTACTGAAATAGAGCGAGCCAATAATCGCCCTCTTGAACAAATAAAACTGAGTTGTCAGAAGTTCAGTAGTTGGAGGGGCAAGCATGAACAAAACCCACGTTCTTGATTCACCCATCACTGGCCGCCAATACCATAACTGCCAATTCGCCCTCTGTTTTTGTGCAAGACGCAGTGCCGGATCGGGTACTGGAACAAGTGTTGGAAGGAGTGCCGGAAGCGGAAACGTGGTGCATTTTTGCCCTGTAACACCAAAAAACGTGAATCAGATCCTTGGAAGCATAAAAACATGATGAATTATACTCAATATAATCATTAAACATGAATCATACGTACCTAGTGTCGATCATACCGTTTTAGCATAAGATTCTTCAAAAAGCTCCTTCAAAACGTGAAAAACACATATGTACATTCGACAAAAAGTGTCTAATAATTTTCATAAATTGATCATATCTCGGGCCCAACATTCTTACGATTTTGCAGGTCCCACTACAAACAAAAAGAAGTTACCCCTCATGACTAAGCTTGCCGAGGAAGATCAACTTTGGAAGCTTCTCCCTCTTGCTGTGAAGACTTAGCCTTGTGCCTCTTGTGTTGCTTCAGCTGTGCTCTGAGGCTGCGGTTAGATTTGGTCATCTCATTGACCAACCGTTGAAGGGAGTTAAATTTTTCCTGAAGGACTGCATTATCATGATGAAGGTGTGTGTCTATTGTCTTCCTCTCTTCCAATTTTTGGAGAAGCTGATGGTTTTCTTTTTGTAGATTCTCTATGGTTGGGGCAGAATCGATGATCTCTGAGGAAGGCTTAGATCCTTTGAGGGATGTGGACAATCTATCAGTTTTAGGATCTAAAGTAGGCATGGGTGAAGTAGGAGTGATGGGGGATTGGTAAGGAGAGGTAGGCTCTGATTTTGTCTTCCTTAGTGGTTCTAATCCATTCACAAAAACTTCGCTAAGTCTCTTGTGAGGGCTCTTAAGGTTGAAGGACACTTGGATAGGAACCGAAGTAGGCATGGGTTTTGCATAAGGTTTGGTTCTTGTACTTCGGGTATTCTTTTGAAAGGGTCCTTTACCAAATCGATTGGCTCCCCTCCTATTTGTGGGAAGGATGGGAAAGTTTTGCTGAATTACTTCTTGGAGATTTTTAGGTGTAGGATCAAGAGAGATCGAAGGCATTGGGGGGTTAACAATAGGCTTATTTTGGTCTTTTCTCTTGGTCTTTTACTCGATGAAGAAGTAGGGAGATCAACAAGATTTTTGTATTGTTCCGGCAAAGAGAGGGTTTGTGCAAGGGGGTTTGGAGTTCTTGGAGAGCGAGGCTTGGATGGAGAGATAGTTTTTAGGCTAAGTGGCTTTTTTCCAGTCTTAATTGTCAAGTGAGGGTTTGCAAATTGGTAGATAAAGGCATTCCAAGTTTGCCCCTGTTTCTCTAGTTTGTCTAGAACAAGGAGTTTGATCAAGCCATGGTGAAAGAGACTGTTGTGGGGGTTAGTCACATTCTTCCTCACTTGAGAGGACATCTTCTCCAAGATTTTGAGAAAATAGAAAGGGAAGTTCAAAGGTTTGTTGAACAAAAAATGAGCTAGCAATCTAAAATGACAAGCTTTGAAAGTGGAGTATCTACCTTCGTAGGTAATCAAAATTGTGATGACGATGAGGGGGTTGATCAATTCCACCTTTATCCACTCCCTAGAATATCCTTTTGCTCCTGAAATGCTCTCAAATTCAGGCTTAAACACCCTGTTATAACTTGAGCGCGACAATTGGTGGATTTTGAACCATCTATCTCCCATTCTTGGGAGCTTTGTAGCTGCAGCAATGGAATCTTCTGAAAATTCAAAGGTAAGAGACCCTACATGTGCTATATTCCCATCGAAATTGAGGGTGAATTGCATGGAGAGGCTGTCATCGTGGTCCTGCAAGTTAAACAAAAATTCCCCCCAACCTGCGCGCAAAAACGCCTCCGCGCACTGTGCAAATTCGGGAATGGCAAACAGGTCCACATAGGAAGAGGGCTCATACCTCCTGGGCATTGTGGCAGAGGAAAAATTCACCAGGTAAGGGCGTGATCAAGCCAAGAGATGGCACGAATTGGGCATGAGCTGAATGCGTTTTGAACAGGGGACGAAATGGAAGAGGTTGGGAGCAATTTCTTAATGCAGGGGAGAGAAAATGGCAAGGGCGAATGGAGATAATGGTTGCCCAACCTGATTTTAAATGTGCTTATAGTGGAGTAGGTTGCACACATGTGCGGACGGGCTGCCATGTGTGGTAATTTTGAATTCAATGGCTCATTTTGGGGCAATGTAATGATGCATGGTTAGATCAATGTCAAAGTCTTTTGACTTGGACATTTGATCATAACATATGAAGCATCTTCAATCAATGTCTGCAATCAATTCAATTGAATGTAATTGAGTTCTGGTTACTTGGAATCTAGGACAATTACTGGTGTGTAACTCACATGGCACTTCATTCGACACCTCATACGACATTTCATATGGCACCTCATACGGTACTTCATTTGGTACCTCTATGTTAAATACATTTTCACTTCCTGTAATGGATAGCCTGCAAATTTGAAGTGTTTTTGACAATCACAGTGGTAAATGAGCAGAGGCAGAATGTTTCCTTGTTGTTGATTTTGCCGTCATTCTCACTCAATCCTCTTGCATATGACATATAATGTCAAACCTACAATGAACATGTTATGTAAAGCATAAAACATGTATTTTCAAACCTACAATGTACATCTTGTAATGAAAGATAAACCGATAAAGAGTGGTCTGTTAAGTATATGCTTAGTAATTGATAACACACAAGAGTTTAGCACTTTAAAAATAAAAATGACTATCAATGTAGTAACCTGTATCATGGAAATAATACAAAAATTCTTGCAAAGATCTATTTCTCTAGGAAATGATCACTTGTCAGCTCATGAACCCTCCCAATAGCTGAAGATTTATAGTATGTCAAGTGTAGAAATAAATTTCACATATTGGTCTGATGAGATGGTTAGAAGATGGCCCCACCTATAGGATAAGAGATCCTATATATAGATAAGAAGAGATAGGCAAGAGAGTTTCAAGATAGTCTTAGAGTTATTTCCCCATGGCAAGTGTATGAGATTCATTAACCTTAGCGTAACCATACATACTTCATGTCATCTTTGTCTGCAAGTAATTCCGTACATTAGGACAAGTTTGAATTTATTATTTATTTTTGTCAGATTACCATCCTCGCTAGGTAGAATGCCCCGCTGCCAACAAGCCTGTTTAGTACTCCGGTGGGTTTACCTAGTCATACCACAGGCCGATACTTGCTGCCAACAGACCTGTTCAGTATCCCAATGGGTTAGCCTCTTAAACCCTCAGAGACTGGCCCTCCATCTTTTAAGATTTTAGTATAAGATTGCTTTATGCAAGAAGATGGGGGAACAACTTTGAAAACAACTTTTTCTTTCTCTCTTTTTTTTTAATTGGGATGGTATTTATGTTAGAGGATGAATTTTCGTTATATTACTTAGTGATTGTCCTGATGTAAAGGGTACTTAAGCGGACGTGGCCTATCTAAAGATATGATATAATAAAGCTATTTAGTGTGTAGTGGATGGTACCATTGAGAAAGAACATAAAGGTATCTCTAGGCTCAACTTACTTTCTTCCTTTGTAGTTATTGTGATGTTTCCATGACTAATCGCTAATTAGACCTCCTTGTTACTCTTTGATAAAGACACTTGACTCACTTACTCAGGTTTCTTGGAAAAACTGTATGAGAGACCTCTAGGCTTGATAGTTGTGGTATCACTTCCTTATACAGTGGTGAAGAGTTTCAAGAGAAACTACTCTAGAACTAAAAATGAAAATTCTTGCAAAAATATGGCTAATTACAGTAAGTCAATATTCATTTGATGCTTTAGCAGACACAAAATTCAAGTGTAACAATTTTTGAAGAAAGATCCTTGAAACTGTGTACTCCTGGTGAAATAAATACTTACAAAAATCTCTAGAATTGCCTTATTAACAAAATTCAAAAACTATTTACATATATACAGTAGGAAATTCAATTTTTTTTTCAAGAACAAGGGGGAACTTCCCCATATTCTAAGGCCAATGCCTTGTTAGTTGACATGACTTGTAGAAAATTCTCTCTGGAAATGGGCTTATGATAAAATTTAATTCGGTGTCCATTTACCACAAAGGAGACTTGTCCATCGTCAATTGTTTTAATTTTTACAGCTCCATTGTCATATACAGTGTATACCTTATAAGGGCCCAACCACCAGGTGGTGAGTTTGCCTTTGAAGGTTTTGAATCAAGAATCAAACAAGAAAGCCCAATCACTAGGTTGGAAGTGTTTCTTCTTAATAAACTTGTCATACCACTTGCTCCTCTGGTTTTGGACTAATATTGTCTGTTGGATGGCGTCTTGCCTGATTTCATCCAACTCATTCAATTGTAGGGCTCATTGCTTCTGAGCATCATCCAGATTCAATCCTAATTCTGCGACAATACGGAAGGTCCTTACTTGGAATTCTATATGTAAAAGTACTTGTTTCCCGTACACTAGCTCATAAGGGGTATGCTCAGTGGTATTCCTCCAGGTTGTTTGGTATGCCCACAAAGCCTCTGGGAGCCTATCAGGCCAGTCCCGATGATGCAACTAAACAGTCTTGGTTAAGATGGCTTCCAAAACTTTTTTTGTAGATTCTATCTCACCATTGGATTGCGGGTGGTATGGAGAAGATTTACAATGTTTAATCCCATATTTCTCTGTTAGCTCTTTCATCAGCTTGGAAGTGAATTGAGTGCCTTGGTCGGTAACAATTTCATGAGGGACACCGAAGAAGGTAAATATGTATTCATAGATAAATTCAACAACAGACTTCTCTATAGCCCTGAATATGGATTTTGCCTCTACCCATTTGGTGACATAGGCTGTACAAACCAAAATATAGTTCTTCCTACGGGACATGGGTGAAATTGGTCCTACAAAGTTGAGGGCCCATTTTTCGAAGGGATCTATCATAACTTGGGCACACAAAGGCATTTCGTCAGCTGACATAGGTGTTCCTATCCTTTGGCAACTATCACAACTTCTCACATACTTGGCAACATATTTGAAAATGCTAGGCCAAAAGTAACCCAAATGTAACACCTTATATGTTGTACGTTTGTCAGAAAAATGGCCACCACATGGTCCATCATGAAAACTTCGTAGTATTTCAGTTACCTCATCCTCTCAGAAACATTTACAAATAATCAAATCAGGACCCGTGCGAAAAATATGATGACCAACCCAAGAGTAATTAGCACTTTGTGTAATCATTTTCCGCTTTTCATGAGGTGACAAATGAGACGGTAATTTCCTAGTAGCCAGATAGTTTGCCATATCCACAAACCATGGGGTATTGACAGAAAGGGAAAAGAGGTGCTTGTCTGAGAAACTATCATCTATAGGGATATCATCATCCTCATTTTTTATTCGGGAAAGAAAATTAGCTACTACATTATCCTTTCCAGGTCGGTCAAGCACAGTAATATTAAATTCTTGCAATAACAAGAGCCACCTAGTCACTCAACCATTAGTTATAGGTTTATTCATGAGGAATCTAATGGAGGAATGATCGGTATGTACAAATACTTCATAACCAACAATGTAATGACGAAACTTGTTAATAGCATGAACAACTACCAATAATTCCTTCTCGGTAACTGTGTAGTTTAACTCGACATGGGACAAGTTCTTACTTATGAAATAAATGGCATAGGACTGTTGGTCCTCTTTCTTCCCTAATACCCCTCCTATTGCAGTGTCAGAGGCATAAGTGGATATATGAAATGGGAGAGTCCAATTGGGCCCTCTAAGAACTGGTGCCACAGACAACTTAGCTTCTAGGGTTTCAAAGGCAGTTTGAAACTGCTCAGTCCAAACAAACTCAACATCTTTTATTAATAATCCAAACATAGGTGCAACAATCTTTGTAAAATTTTCAATAAACCGTCGGTAATATCCGGCATGTCCAAGAAAGCTTCTCACCTCTTTCTGAGTCTTGGGGGGTGGAAGTCTGATGATGACCTCAATATTTGTAGGATCGACTTTTATCCCTTCAGATGAAACATGATGTCCTAGAACCACTCCTTCAGTTAACAACATTTTGCACTTTTCATAGCTTAGAGATAGGTTCATTTCCTGGCATCTGATGAGGAATTTTTCTAAATTGTCTAAGTCTTCCTGGTAAGTGTTTCCATAGACCGTGAAGTCATCCATGTAGACCTCCACACAATCATGAATAAGGTCGGAAAATATCCCTAATACTGCTCATTGAAATGTGGCAAGAGCATTACACAATCCAAATGGTAAGACCCTATAGGCATAGGTGCCCCAAGGACAAGTAAAGGTAGTATTTTCCTGGTCCTAGGGTGCTATAAGAATCTGGTTGTACCCGCTGTACCCATCTAGAAAGGAAAAATACTTCTTTTCAGACAAGGTATCTAGAACTTGGTCAATGAAAGGGAGAGGAAAATAGTATTTCAGAGTGTCTTTGTTGAGTTCCCGGAAATCAACACAAATTCTCCATTTCCCGGTCACTTTCTTTGGAACCACTACAAGTGGGGATAGCCACTTACTATCGGAGATGGGATAAATGAATCTGACATTTAACAACTTTTGGATCTCCTCCTTGACTATATCTTTAAGTGCTAGGTTCATCCTTCTCTGGGGTTGCCTAACATGTGTTACTTCCCCCTAGGTATATATGTGATGGATGCATGTGTCGGGGTGTATACCCTTCATGTCAGTGTATTCCCAGGCAAATTCTCCTGATTGTTCTTTAAGGATATATACTAACTGTTTCTGTTGGTCTGCATCTAGCCCAGAGTTTATATGTAAAAATTCCCCTGGACTAATATCATAGGGCATGGTGTAAGACATGCCAGACTCATCTATCTCTAAAATAAAAGATGTCAAGGACAAAATGGATGGGTCTAATTGTTCTTGAAATTCTTCCCCAAACATGTACTCAAATTGGGGGAAAGATTGTGGAAAATCCGCACATGTGATAGCATAAATGAATTGGTTTAACACATTTTCTGTTGTGTGCTCCTGAAGTGCCCATGCATGGTCACTTGGCAATACAGGTTCTTCCCAATCCTCATTCTCGTATGGACATTCAAGCCACCATAGATTCTCCATAATAGGCTGAGATGGAAGGTAAATGGTGAGCTTCTGGATAGAGAGACCATTCGAGATGGTCATTTCTCCTTCTCTACAACCAATAAATGCATTGGCTATGGGTAGCCAAGGTCTTCCCAAAATGACGGGATGACCTTTGGTAGGATCCTTTGAGTGAATAACAAGAAAATCTATGGGGTACTCCCATGAGGCTAATTCCAAAATGGTTGGGGTAGGTTGAAGAAGAGGTTGTAACTGTAATTGTTCCAAGGTAGTAGCGGTCATAACATTGATAGCTGCCCCTAGGTCTATGAGAGTGTTTCCAATGGAGACCTCATTAATAATTATAGTGGTTCCCATATTTTGCTAGTTTTGGCTACTCTGATATGTATTCAGAAAGTCCTCCTATCAAGTGTACTGTAGGGGGGTCCTTTTTCTTCCTACCTGGCTTCTTGATACACAATTCTTTGACTACCTTACTGTATATTGGAATGTCTTTAATGGCTTGAAGCAGGGGAATCTTGACACAAATATTTTTCAATTCATTCAAAATGTCAAATTCCGGTCGGGTGGTAGGCTTCTCGATTACCAATCAGTTTGGATAAGGAGGGAACTTTGTAATTTGAGAAGGTTCATTTTGGGGAAGCTTGGGTTCTTGATTCTTCAGGATAATAACATCTTCCCACCTAGTGTCATCCATGGGTTGTTTGGTGGTTTCTTCTTCTTCTTCCTGGATGACTACTGAAGGTCTCTACCTCTCCAGAACTTTTCTCGATCTTAGTCAAATTTCTTGTAATGGAACATGAGTAATAACATATGTCAGAAAGGCCTGCATCTCAACATTGTGAAGAGGTTGAGGGGGCTTATTATTGGGATTTGACATTGGTTGTGCCAGTAATAGTGTTGGTCTCGGGGAGCTTGCATTTTGATATTGTAGCGGTTGTTGTTGTGGAATAGGAGGTAAAGGTGGTGGAACAAAACCTGGCAGAAGTTGTGGAGTGTTCGATGGGAACTGCGGATAATGATGGTTGGACATAGGGATAGGTGGAGCTTGAGAGTTTCCTTGGTTATTTCCTCCTCTCCATCCTTGAAAGAAAGGATGTTGGTACCGAGTTTTCCAACCTGGTGAGTTCCACTGTTGTTGTTGTTGTTGATAATAGGGTGGAACTTGAGACTGTAGATCCGAGTATGTGGGTTGATTCCTAGGCTTCCATGGCCTCCTAGGTGCATAAGAAGACTCCCTAGGATCTCCAATCCTATAGATGGCTAATAAATTGAGCAATGATGGACATTTTTTAGTCACATGGTATTCTGTACAGAAGCCACAAACTGAAATGCTATCTAATGGGCATTCCCTTGAGCAATGCTTCCTCCTGCATCTTGGGTAATATATGCTCATTGCTGCATTTTCCTCCTCCTGTTTATTTTTGGTTTTTAGGGTGTCCAACTGGGAACATATTGTGCTTAAGATATTTGTCTTGAAGTTATCTAAAAGGTTCCCTATCTCTGCTCTTGTGATACCACCTGAACTAATTGGTTTTAAGCTTCTATTGTAAGGGTCCCAAACATTCTTTCCTGTTTTGTCTCTACTCCTTGATTAATTTTTACACATTTCACATATTTCAGCAAATGGTTTATGAGAGATGTCACCTGATTCCATCAGGTTAAGCATCTCTAGATATTCTTCTGAAATTCCCTTAAGGAAAAGAGCCCTAATTGCATCCTCTGGGAGGTCATGGTATTTTGACTTCTGGGAGATATAACCAAACCTTTCCATATAATCTTCGAGGGTCTCGTCTTCTAATTGTTGGATTTTAAAGATGTCATTATGAGACTCTTTGGTCTTGCAGTAGTCTTGGTACTTCTTAAGAAATATGTCTTTCATGGCTTCCCAAGACCTAATACTGGATTATCCCAACCCCATGAACCATCTTAGTGCAGAGTCTTTAAGGGTGGCAAGAAAGAGTTTTAGTTTCTGGGAATCTTGTACGTAGTTGTAGCTCCTACACAAGATGTCAAATTCAAATAGGAAGGTGTCTGGATCTTCACTATTTTTACCATAAAAGGTAGGCAGTGCTGATAGAGGAATATTCTTCATGTTGACATTTGGAGTGGTATCCAAAAATGGAAACCTGAAGGTAGTTTCGGTTTGGTTTCAAGTTTCTTATTCCTCCCCATGTCTTACATTGTTATGGTCCTCCTGATCATCCATATTGGCTTGGTTTCCAAAAAGAGAGTACCTGGGTGGTTTTACCTTTGAAGAGAAAAAGGTTTCCCTTTGATGGAAAGGTCTTCGTATGGATTGGATGTCTGGGACTCTACTTGATCCGATTGAGACTATTGGTGCCAACATTTCTATGTCAGTTTGAGAGATAATCGCATTGGATGAACTCCCAAACAAAAGATTCACCTGTTCAGGGTCTATGATATCTTCAAAATTAGGATCTCCTGGTGGTGTGTAAAATCAAAGGTTGTATTGTTTGGTTCTACAGAAGGCTCAAGTGGTCTCACCTCCTATTCTAATATGATTGATGCTTCAATTTCTTGTTCTATAGTGCTCCCTATGTTAGTCTCTTCAGAGACTATTTTAGCTCTTTGAGTTGAGCTAGCTCCTATCTTTCGGTATCGGTCTATGGATTTTATAAGAGGAACGTTCCTTCCCCCAAAGAGATTGGAAGGAACCTTTGGTTGAAAGGTTTGATTTTGATTTAGTGTATATACCTTATGGGTCTCTATGCCTATTCATGAAAGAAAGCAAAAAAGAAAAGATACCATTGGGTTTCTAGGTCTATTCATGAAAGCAAACAAAAAGAAAAACTACCATTGGGTTTGGGGGAACCTTCTATAGAAGATGCACAGGTTCTTACCTCTCGTCTTAAAGCTCCCCCGCCACCAAGCTAATGCTAAGGCCTAAGAATGATCTATTTCCTAACCACTTCTTACCTTGAGACAACTCCCCGACAACAATGCCAAAAATGATGGGTGTTATATATGCACTAAAAACACACTAAAAACCCTCAATTAAATTGTCAACCCGGGGTAAGTAAACTTAGAGTTGTAGCAAAATATATGCCAAATGTAGAAGGGCTAGTAGTAGTATAGTCTAACTAAGGAAGTGGTTATCTAAGGGCTAATCTATTCAAGCAAACCTATCTAATGAGAAAACCCTACTAAGCAAATTGAAACTATGTAACCTAAGTACTTTTGGGCCAAGGATCGATGGATAGTTCTAAGAAGACAAGTAAAAACCCTATGTAAAGAAAACTAGTTCATAACAATAAGCAAAAGCAACTATTAAGCATAGCAATTAGCAAATAAAAAAAGCAAACTACTTTAACTTTCCAACCTACATTCAATGAGCAACTACCCTATGCAAGCAAGTAAATAAACAAGCAAGCAACTATTCTACTAAAGCAAATAAACAAGTAAGCAAAGACAACTAAATAACCTATTAACGCAAATAGACAAGTAAGAAAACCAACTATCTAACCTGTTAAAGAAAATAGACAAATAACTACTCTAAGATAACTTCTAATGCAAGTAATCAAATTAAAACTTCTCATTGAACAACTATCTAGCCTAAGAGGCAAGTGAACTAGATTCTTAATTCAAAATTTCAAAACTATTTCTAATTCATGAAATAAAATCTATTTAATTGAAAGCAAGAAGAACTACCAACTAATTCTTAATCTAAGATAAGCAAACTACTCTTTAATCTATCAAATCAAAAGACTATCTATCCTACAACAACAATAAAACTATCTTCTAAACTATGAAAGCAAGAAACTATCTCTTCTGATCTACAAAAGCAAGAAACTATCTTTTCTGATCTATGAAAACAAGAAACTATCTATTAAACTATGACAATTCAAATATAATGCTGGTGGTTGTGTGAATGTCTCCGGTGTCGTATGATATCTCGATGGCACTTGACAACACAGGATAATTCAAGCGATATAAGCTCAACACTAATCTCAATAGCAAAGTGAAAGGTATGGATTAAACAATCCAACGAGAATTTAGCCATGATGAAAACAATCGTCAATTACCCTGCATATTCATTTATTAACCATCAACAATATAACGAGATCATCATTGTACTTCTATACTATGTAAGAAAAATTCATATTTAAACTCAACTATTAACTAAGAAACACAATTGCAATTTAACTCTAGGAAAAAAATTACATAAAATGAAACTATGCTATATCTATTCTAACAATTTAAACTGCAATAAGAAAATGCTTAAGAACAAAAATTAAGACATGACATTAAAAAGTAAACTACCAAATGTATTAGCCAACAACTAAGTAAGCAAGATCTATATAAAACTAAAATAAGCAATCTATCATTAAAAACTGAAATTAACTCTATCCATCCATCAAATCCTTGTCAAAGAAAACCCAAATTAAAACTCTATTCTATTCTATTTAAAACTCTGGTTTAAATTTGATTCTAAAATCATAAATAAAGACATAATCTAATATCTAATTGCACATGGGGTTAGTCTAGGGATTTGCAAATCCGTTCCTAACTACAAGATCAATGCATGCTAACACAATCTGTCATACTAACCTACAAAAGAGAATCAAAACATTCAAACTATAACAACAAACTAATTAACACAATGAAAATGCATATATAGGAAATAAAGAGAACAACTAATTTATGAAATGCATAAACAAACACAAAGAACAGTTACCAGACTGCTAGTGCCCCCCCCCAGCAAGTCATGGTCACTTTCTAAAAGCACACCATGAACTCAGTAGGTCGATTTCATCATAAAAACTCAAAAACACAGTTCTTATATAATCTGCCAATGTAAAATAGCAAAACATAGTAAAATCGTGTTTATTTCTATCACACTGATGCTTCTAATGCTTAACAATCATCTGAACACCACAATGGTATTTATAATGTTTATAGACCAAGTGGTCAACCACAGGAGGGTTGAACCACTTCTAAATTCGGCAATTTACATTAAATGATGCCCTAATTGCTGAAACAGAGCGAGCCAATAATCGCTCTCTTGAACAACTAAAACTGAGTTGTCAGAAGTACAGTAGCTGGAGGGGGCAAGCATGAACAAAATCCACATTCCTGATTCACCCATTACTGGCCACCAAGTCGCCCTCCATTTTTTTGCAAGTTGTAGTGCAGGACGCAGTGCCGGATCGGGTACTGGAACACGTGCTGGAAGGAGTGCCAGAAGCAGAAACATGGTGCGTTTTCGCCCTGTAACACTAAAAAACCCGAATCAGATCCTTGGAAGTGTAAAAACATGATGAATTATACTCAATATAATCATTAAACACAAATCATAAGTTCCTAGTGTCGATCATACCGCTTTAGCATAAAATTCTTCAAAAAGCTCCTTCAAAAAATGAAAAACACATATGTACATTCGGCAAAAAGTGTCTAATAACTGTTATAAATTGATCATATCTTGGGCCCAACACTTCCCCCTTGTGTGGGATTATTCCTTCACTAAAGTGGGGTGTATTTATCTAAGGTGAGAGTGGGTACACTCTCCCACCGTTATCGCCATCCAGTGGATTGGATCGAGATTTTCCCAGCCTACAATTTGCACGATAACATTTTGGTGTCGTTTCCGGGGATGATTTTGAATCCTCTTATGAGACATAACGACACTTTGACAAGCTATCCCAAATCCTTTCCCTAGCTTTCCAAACGACTCCAATTAAAGTGCGTTCCCCTTCCATCCTTGATGAGATCATCTTAAAGATCATTTGGAAACTCCACCTTCCCAGAACCCACCTTTCCTTGTTTCCCCGTTTCCATCCTTTGATGAGTCTTGATCTCATTTGGCAACTCCATTGAGGTGTCTTTCCAGTCAATGGAATTATGGCACAATGGGATGAACCCTCCTCCATAACTTGTCATGCCTCGAGGAGGGAAATTTTACAAATGGAAATGGAAAAGGCCGAAAATGAAGCTGTTGAGGAACTAATGAATCATGTAAAAGAGTTATTTCAAAAATCTGTCGAAGAACTAGCCCTTCAGGATGAAGAACTGCTTGAAGGATAGATATATGAAGAAAGATACCAAGAAGATCCTGATGAAGTTTCTCATGTTGAAGAGCCATACAAGACACTTGATGAACATGAAGTGCTTATACTTGCTCTTCCTTTTGCTGAAGACATCCAGACCTCTGTTCCTCCTACACATCAAAAAGAGAACATGATGAGTTGTGACCGATTTGAAGATCTTGATGATACTTTATTCCATGAATTTGGAAGTGAAGAAGTATTAGAGGAGCCATTGGATGTGACAAAGCCTTTTGGAAAAGGGAAAATAAAGCGCTTTGTATTAAGGATCAAGCTTCTTGTGATAAGGAGGCGATGGAGGAGCATGTCGATAAAGAGAAAGAACAATTATGATGAGGTGAGGAATGTTGAGAAGCCTCATGAGACATCATTATATTTTCTCTCGCTTGATGAAGTTGAGGTTGTTGAGAATTACTCTCCTCATGCACATGGAGTTCAAGAAGCAAATAGTCTCAATGATGAAGAATATGAATATCCAGTTGAAGATGCCCTAACCTATACTCTTCCTACACACAAAGACAAAGAGATGATTATTTTTAGTCATATTGATGGTTTTATGAAAGAACTCTTGGATTTGGTTGATGATCATATAAACATGTTCGTACAAATTGGGAGACGTAGATGGGATGCTAGTTGTCTCATTTTTTATGGAGACCCCATTTACGACATTGAGGGTGGCTCTCATGAAAAAATGATTGAGTTGGAATCTCTAGGAAAATGGCCCTCACTTGCATATGATTCAGATGTTTGGCAGCCCAATGTTGACATGGTTACAGATTTGTTTCATCCATTCGAGGATGACTTTTCGCAACATTTTCAAGGTGATTTTCAGTCATGCCTAGGGAATTGTGATGCATATCCTTTTGGGGATGTATATTTGTTCTATGAGGACTTTCAACCACCTTCATCCTCAATTTTAGATGAACACTAGGACGTTTCCATCCCATAGGAATCAAAGGATCGCTCTACAAAGTGAAAGTTATTTCATCTTGGGTATTTTTACGAGGATTCATAGATAAAGAGGCAATGCTTTTCTTCCTATAGACCTGAGCCTATCCCTTACCTCATTTCTTCTTCTCAGGGAAATGATGGGGTCTTCTCGGGATTTGTCATGTCTTCTTAGTCTTCAAGAAGCAATGATCATGCTAATGAGGATGAAGATGAGCCATTTTCTACATATGGTATCCCTCTTCAAAGATGGATTGATCGAGATTGTGGCAATATTTTCAGGGAAGATTTTCGTGATGATAAAAATTGTGGCTGTTCGTTTCAACAAGATTTCCTCCCTCCCACCCATCTCCATGAGTTTCATTTCATGATTGATTATATGTCTATTTATGCTCATGATTTTCATGTGCTCAACTTGTCTTTTTTGTATTGCATGATTAAGCACAGGGGGAGATACCTTGATGAAATGCTGAACATATGGTTGCATTGGTTGTATGACTTCACCTGACATCACCTATAACCCGATCTTCATGGCCCCAAGGCCCTAGGTAAGTAGGTATGTCATCTTGATTT
>JASDQU010372952.1:77447-95704 GCA_032191745.1 Picea mariana
TCTAGATTAGTTGTTATTTTTGAAGTTTTGGATTTCTTTATATGGACAAAGGACGAGTGAGACATCCTACACTTAACAATTTGTTGTTTCAGTGTGTGTAGGCACAGGTCCACCAGGATATGCTGTGGTTATCATGAACTCTATGATGAGTACATGTCCCCAAGTAGGATCCATAGGTTATCACAAATTCCTAGGGATAACTAAGGAGATGATGTCTCGAGGCCCTCAGGTAGCAGACATGGAGTACTGAGAGACAACTTGACCAACAATGTCCACTTGCACAGATAGAGGCAAGCTTCACCACCACAGTTCCAAGTTCATCATGAGGGTATCCACCACATCAACTGGCTTCCGAAAGACATTGGGTCTTTCTCCATGAGGTACAAGACAAGTATTATGGTTAGTGTCATTTCAATATTTGAGGCATTTGAGTTTGTTGCATTTTAAATTGCTTTTGATTATGTAACGTCTCCTTGGAAATTATGCTCTTTGCCTTGTTTTACCTGGGTGGTCTACATTTCTCTCTAGTAAGTGGGTCACCTTTAAGGATAACTTTGCTAATGGGAGGTCCTCTTGACGAGTCATCATGCCATTCTCGACCATACTTGTCACCATCCACACTTCATCCCCTCACCTTCTTACCTTTTGGGATTTTTGAGTGCACTGACCCAAGAAGGGATTTTTCCTCATTTAATGGGAAGAAGGTGTTGAAGGCCCAGACGCTTGTAGCTGGAAAAAGATAAAAGAAAATAATGAATATTCTAGATGCTCGCCCATGGATCTTGAGGACAATGAAACGTCTCTCATAAGAAACTAATGGGACTCATAAAAAATAACTAATGGAAAATTCCAACCAAGGTGGAGCATGTGTGGGAATTGTTTTTCATGCTTAGGCAGAAGCCCTACCTTGGCTTCAACTTGGAAACATATTAAAAATAATAAAATGTAATAAATGGGATTGGAAAAAGGTTCCATTGAAAACGAAGGTGTAGCACTCCCTCTACAAAGGCACCCATAAATGAGATAATTCGATCCCTTATATGTCATGAACACCATGCCCAAAAATCTTTCCCTTATCCACATCACCTCATCCACATGAACTAGAGAGGGGTCCACTTGGAAAATACTCCTATACTTGAAGTAGGATTCACCCAATAGGTCATTTTGTCAACCCTATCATACCTAAACTTGGCAAATTGCATAGGGTCTTTGGGCACTTGTTTATTTTGATGAGGTGGTTTGGATGTACATGCTTATATTGATCTTTTGTTGAGTTGATTTAATCATCATGATGCATTTGACTTGAGATCCTTGGAGGGCATATTCATTGTCTTTGCAGGACCTAGTTGGTGGAAAATTTTGGAAGAACAAGCCTAGCTTGGGCTTCCTTGGGGCTTGAATCCCACAGGTTGGATACCATGGCCCACAAACTGGATGATGATGCTAGCCTTTGGAGGCATTATGAGATACCATGAAGGACATAATCCAATCCTTAGCCATCCCAACAATTTTCTATTGAGGCTAAAACATCACTTTTGAGGAGGTTGACCTCACCCTAGGGCTAGGGTTTTGGTGGTGGTGTTGTTGTTTCTTGACACTTGACATATTTGGATGGAGAGGAAGTACCTTGAATACCCTAACACTTGATATTGAGACCTTTGGAGGCCCAACATTTCATCTCCAAGCTCAATGATTTGCTAAAGGTGCCAAAAAGTTGCCCTAAAGGGGTGACATCATGCTTCTATAGAGTTTCTTATGTGCATTTTAGGGTTAAATTTGAATTTTGTAATGTAAAGGGGAAAAGTAAGGGTTTTTGACCCCTTACTTTGTGGTTTACCCTAAAATTAAGTGGACAAACACTTTTAGTAGGATTTGTATAAATATGGGTCACTTCTATTTCATTTTTATCATAACTCTCCCATCTTGGAGAGGATAATTGATTGAAATTTGCACCCTACTTAAGAAATTTTATCTATCTCTATCGCTACTATATCTTTCTATGGTTTGCTTTGGCTATTGGATGAATACATAAGGCACTATATTTCTTGGAGACTATTTCTTGCTTTTATGGTGGATTTTCTAGGTTAAAAGGAGTTTATCTTGTTAATGCTTGGACTAGGTGAGGAATCTCTCTTGTTATTGCTTCTTTTCTTGGTTACAAGGTTAATTTGCTAAACATTTGGGGAGTATAATGGCATACAACCCCACTAATCCCATTATAATTTTCTTGGAATAATTTGTTGCACAAAGAAATACTAGGAGGAGTAAAAGGGTTTACACCCTCTTAGGTGTTTCCTTAGCTAGTTTTGCTTAACTTGGGAAGTAAAAGGGATTATACCCCCAAGGAGGTAGCACAACTAGCTCTTTCATTTATAAAGACACCATAACCCAATAGTTAAAGGCACTCATCTCTTTCATTGGAGAAATAAAATCATTGCATGGGGATACATAGAATTACGAGATATTGGAATTGTTCAAGTTGGAATCTTTTATGCATGATAAAATATTGTCAAGGCCACCAGGGTGTCTTGTTGCTCTGAGTATTTATTGTTGTTGTAATAAATTTAAGCTACAACCATTAGAGCTGCAACAATTCACTTCATACTTTCTAAATTTGCTCATGTTCTAACTGTTAAATTTTGCTAGAAAGATGCCAAGTTTTTTTTGTTTGTTTGTTAGTTTGTTTGTGACATGTGGGACTAACCTGTGGCTAAGAAACCACGACTCAGGGGCATCTAATCTATCAAAATCACCCGGGGATCACACCCGAACTGAGCCACACCAACCCTTAACATGGTTGGATTTTTTGTCCCCGCAGGTTTCGAACCAGTGAATTAACATCATAGAGCACCTTAACAACACACTCCGTCACCGACCATCCTACACCTCGGGGACTAGAAATATGCCAAGTTAATCTACTAGTTATTGTTAGTTATTGTGCTTCTTTTGGGTGGTTTACTTGCAAGTTTTGGTGGTCGAAATTTTCTGTAGTAACACTTGTTTTCTACAGACATAAGGCTGCATAAATATATCTTCAATAATTACATCAAACAACCTTTAAATGTTGCTAAAGTCTTGTGCTATCATACTTGATTGTCACTAGTAATTGCTAGTTTGTCTCTTGCATATCTACTTAGATTTTTAGTGACTTGTTTAGCAACTATTCCATTTATTTACTTGATGATATATATTTCTATTAACTTCTGCAAATAGGGACAACAAGATTAAATTTCTCTTCCATTGGATTGTTTAACTTGTATCTGGTCTTTTCTTGTGTCTTGGGCAGGTGCAACCATCTTCCACAAGTAATAAAGCACTTGGAAACCATAAACCACCTCCAAAGTTCATTTTCAATCCACTCTCCACTTAGTAATTGTACCTATAGGGGCATCACTTCCATACTCCCACTTTCCACTTCATTTCCCCCCAGGGTCACTCGGGATTCCCCCCTTGAATTCTTCCTTCACTAAAGCGAGGGGAGGGTTTATATGAGGTGACAGTGGGTAAACACTCCCACCGTTATCACCATCCAGTGGATTGGATTGGGATTTTCCCAACCTACAATTTGCACTATAACATATATCACTTAGGCTTTCATAATATTATTACTCAACATATTTTCTAGAGTTCATTAACATTTCTTATACTATATTTTCTTATTTAACATTTCGTTTACACATTTCGATCTACCGTTACATTTGATACCATATTTTTTTAAACACATCATCATTTATTAAATTAACAAATACTTTGTATTATTTATACACTCATCATCTTATTATCTCAATATCTCATGGACGTTTTATTGCTTACTCCAACTAACTACTCTATCTTTCTTTTATAGAATACATTTAATTTACCAATTTCATAGCACACTGTTGAAATTACTAAGACAACTGAGAGGTGGGGGGGGGGGGGGNCATCAATATTATACAAGATATGAATAACATAATTAAAGAACATCAATCACACATAAGATATACACAGAGACAATTTTTCATGAGGAAACCCATAAAGGGAGAAAACCTCTTCTTCTTCGAATGAAAGGAAGTCTTTTAAGTTCTGTACATCATCTATCTTGGAGAACCAACTCAAAGTGAGGCTACTACCTCTATTTTGAAAGCTCCAACTTGTTGAGAGAACCAACCCTCTTACTTCTCTAACACCCACTAGAAGGAAGCATCAACTCCCTAATTGTTCCAGCACCAACTAGACTTATACAAGCACCAACTTGCATACAAAAAAATTCTGTGTTTTCCCTAGCACCACCCTGCCACCCTGTTTTCTAGCTACAACTAGATGGAAGATACAACTTCCAATATTAAAGCACCAACTTGAATATCAGAGGACCACAATCCTCCCTAGCACCACCCTGCCTTTCTGAGTGTACATAAATGATTGAATAACCAACAATACATGTATATCGATTCTTACCACTTCTTCTTTGTTCTGCAAATCTTCTCTGCTTCACTATTCTTATGCTCTGTTCATACTTGGCTAGACTTGCTGTCCCTTTCTATCTATTATTTCTCTGTTCTTCTCATGCTCTTTGATATCTTCTCATTCTGTTCTCTTCACCTTTTTCTATTATGTTAAGCTTATGTTTATCATTTCTGAGTTTTATCTCACACTGTGCATTCTGCGATTTTCCTTTCTCCCAGTTTACCTCATTTTTTCCGTGAGCACAGCCAACCCCACATAGTCACTACATATATATTTTATTCCCTCCAACCCCTTCAGTTACACCTCGAATCTCCTAGGAAAAAAACGCCTCAGCAACTGAATCACCAACCGTCCAAGAACCATGATTCAGTTCTGCTAACTGAATCGTAACTGAACAATTAATTGTGAAGAGAAACATTAGCCCTTCGATCAGATTCCCAATTAACCAGCACCGTTGGATGAAATCCGCAGGATTTCACGTTTATCTCATATGCCCACTGGCTATGACCGAGCACTAAACATAATTTGAATTTTGTGATTTCGCATTTCGACATTCCTGTGATGAAGGGTCTCGACACTCCAAGTCGTGATCGCCGAAACAAATCTTAGCACTGCTATCTTCTTCCCCTCACGTGATCACCGACGATGACCATAGGCTGCACCAAAAAGGCGCTTCACAATTTTTCTGTGAGTCTCCTTGACTCCTCCAACACCCAATATCCGAAACTTTGAAATGAAGCCAGATCAACGGTCCACGCTCTCCCTTGATCAACGACTCAGATTGAATCGCGGTTTCGCGATTTCAAAGGATAGAGCTCCTCCTTCCTTTGACTTTCCAGTCAGCAGAAAGATGACCTCTTGCCACGTGTAGTCTGCATCTAATGGTCCACAACCCTCGATCCAAGGGTTCAAATCAATCCTTGATCCGACGACCCAGATACTTTTGGGATATTGCATATCACGAGTTCCCACACCATGCTTCGTTGACTCCTCCAATGTGTAAGTTAGTGAAATTCTAGTCGCTCGCCATGTGTCCTTCTTGAAGATGGACGGTCCTCCTGCTTTCGAGACTTTGTAAGCCCGCTTCATCTTGCACGTAAATATCATGCTCCTTCTTCTGGATCCAACAATGGTTGGTCTTCAGGCTTAGATCTGACGCCTGAGATCTATTCTCTTCTACTGCTTGCTCCTCCTATTTGAATTCAGATCTGATGATCATCAAGAATTCTGAATGGGATCTAATGATCACTGTTTCTCTTCACTATTGATCTTTCCATTGCCATGCCATTATCGCTGCGCTGCTGATCGTGCTAATCTGCGCCATCAATGACAAACACACACACATTGCCTTCTGTCTGTAAGTATGCCAACACACACTTCACTATGCTTAATCAACTATTAACATTTTTTTCTTCCATATACTACATCATATTGCTAGTTCATGCATTTCCAATCCACCTTGAACTCAATTCTATCTCCATATTTACCCTCCCTCCTATTACCTCGTATCCACCTTTCTATCCTACTTAAAAACATCATCAAATAGCCCAATCATTTTTGTTATTTCCTTTTCATAATTTCTTTAATCAACCACCATTGACCCAACACCCTTACTAATTACAACACAAGCACAAATTTTATTTATTTATATTCTTCCCCTTAACTTGTGCTGATCTAATTTATTATGCACCTTATTCTCTAATCTTACTTTTAACATATCCTTGTACTTTTCAATATACTTTATCTATTTACATTTTCTTATTATTTTATTGTCTTTTCTCATTCAATGTACTGTACATCACTCTCTTCACCTTTTAAATCTATTACTCTAACCACTAATTACACATTTTTTTCCTATTCCATTTCTTGCTACGTATTTTATCTTCCTCCTTAAAACTTGTCTATTTCTTTATTGTTAACTTTTATACCATCACCATTCTACTCTATACATTTCCATTTGTATTTTTTTTTTGATTAAAACCCTCAACTACACAATGATTTGTATATATATCATCATCTTCCTTATCAAATTTTGTAGAATTATTTTTCTATTACTTTTCCCTTATTACTTATCCTCTTCATTTTGAACCCACTATCTACTACTTAATGTACACCACTTCTATTACTATGTGTATCCCACCTATGTACTTCTTTAATTTTCCCTCTAGTACTACTACTTTGTTGACTAAAGACTTTATTTTGTTGTTCCTTTTGCCTTTGCATGTCACTACTACGCTCTACTCTATGCTTGCCCTCTTACTACACCATTGTCTAATATACTCAATTTTTACTATTTACCATTAATCCTTACCACCTTCCTTCTTTATACTCCATTCTATTTTGTTGTTTCCTTTTTACTCTTCCTAGTATTTATATTCATTAAATTCACAATTTATCAATGCACTTGTTGTTCCTACCTATTTTCTTCTTATACTCCTACTACAATTACATTATATATTACCCTATTAACTTTACCTTATTTATTTATTTATTATATGGTTACTTTATATGTTGTTGTTATATGATACAATTAGTGTTAACATATTATATGACACTTAAAGAAAATAGAGAATGGGGTTATATGGCTAGTTGTACTCTATGCATATTCCACAAGTTATGGATGTCATCAAAATCACCAATCATAATATAGATTTTGATATTATTATTAAGATTATCTATGTAGAATAATTTATTAATTCATGATCTATGTATCTATAAATATTAATTGTATTTAACTAATTTTATTATGATTTTGGATAATTTACTTAAATAGGTAATTTTCACAAGTTTAAAGAATTTGTGACTTCAATTACCTTAACTATAAATCCTTATCCATAAAGTGTTTCTTTAAAAAAACTTGCTTAACTTACTACCTCATTTACAAACTCTTGTAACCACTTATAACTCCCTAGAAACAACTTTTGTTATATTTCTGAACACTCATCTTGTGAATTGGTTTATGTTGTAATGAATCCATTCCGTAAATAACTTATTTGCTTAATAACAAACCTCAATATTATTGCCCGAAGTTTTGAATTAATCACAAAAATAAAAATAATTTCATTTATATTTTCACGATATTTAGAGTACATAAACTTAAATAAGATGCACTCTTCACAATAGTCTTTAAGATTTATTTACCCCAACATATATATACCAATCATTCGGTCAATAAAATATATCAAAATTTTAACAAACCACCAAGACCCCTTTATTGTCGTTTTAACCCCCTCCCCATTATATTTATTCATCGTTATTTTTTCTAACCCTTTGTTAGCACATATTCTTGTGAGGGGGAAGCTTCTCTCTGGATTCATGTCCTTGGTGAGAAATAGATGAAATGGGGCTTAAGACCCATAAAATAAAGTTATCCAAGGTCGCAGTCATGAGCACCCAAGCGCAACATGCATAAAACCTCTATTTTCGAGTTAAAAATCAAGCAGGTGGGCATTTTTGCTTTTTAGTGGCGAAGATCCATTGATGGAGCAGATCAACGATCATCATGTAAGCCAGAGCCATGAAGTTGCACAAGGTTTAGCATATGGGCTCATCCCTTAGGGAAAAAGTCACGAAATGATCGTGGTCATCCGATCCAGTAGAAATACGAAATGATTAACCGTTTCGGCATTTCGGCTACTGAGACTTTTAAAGACAGGGGGTCGCTCTTCCATTGCATCTGGAATCGCCGAAACGTGAAATGATTAGCCATTCTGTCATTTCATCTATCGAGACTTTGAAAGATAGGGGGTTTCTCCTCCACTACATCTGGAATCGCCGAAACGCGAAATGTAAAAGCCCTCGGGAGTTGGGCCCACGGTCTTGGCACCCGGTCACAAAGGAAACAAGCCTGGGGAAAGGGCGCCAACGTTTATCGTGTGGCAAGGTGGGTCCCAAAACGCCGAAATCATCTCAGCCATCCAACCAAAGGACGTGTGGCTCATGATCAAGCTCGGTCGCTATTTTGGTTACCGGGACTTTGAAAGACAGGGGGTCGCTCCTCCACTTCATCTGGAATCACCAAAACGTAAAATGATTAGCCATTTTAGAATTTCGGCTACTGGGACTTTGAAAGACAGGGGGTCGCTCCTCCACTGCATCTGGAATGGCTGAAACGCGAAATGTAAAAGCCCCCGGGAGTTGGGCCCATGGTCTTGGAACCCGGTCACAAAGGAAACAGGACTGGGGAAAGGGCACCAACGTTTATCGTGTGGCAAGGCGGGTCCCAAAACCCTGAAATCATCTCAGCCATCCAACCAAAGGACGCGTGGTGCACGATCAAGCCCAGTTTTTATTTCGGTTACTGGGACTTTGAAAGATAGGGGGTCGCTCCTCCACTACATCTGGAATCGCCGAAACGCGAAATGCAAAAAGCGCTTCTGAAGATAGGCGCAGTGTCACGGCCCGTGGTCACTTGGGGTGATAGAAAGAGCTGGTTAAAGGGCCAAAGCGCTGGGTTTAGCTGCAGGAGGTGTCACTGCATTCTCCAGGTGCCAATTCAACTCAGCCTCGATCCTGATCCCTACTAGAGGTAAATAAAGGTAGGAGGAGGTGGTTGAAACCTCACCTCACTCCTTAAATGTAAGGCATGGAGGTTTTGGCAGGCAGTCTGCCCAAGATCATCCTATGTGCAGGTTTTCCTAAGAAACCATGCCGATCTGATGTCCTCGTCTGACCAGAGGATCCTGCACATGTTAAGTTCGATTTTAATGTCTCAACTACCCTCCTACTGCCAAGGTGGCGAGTTTCTTTGAGTATATATACTCAGTTTTTGTATTTTTGTAATGATGGATGGTAGATCAGAGCTCCAGACTGTAATGTTTTAATGAAGCACTGGTTTTCCTGGCTACGTATCTGCATATGAAATTTTCTTGTTCAATGTGAGGTAGCTCCCTTTTTCATCTGGTTTCGATCTCATACTAAAAGGGTTCATAATTGATTGATTCACATGAATCGTCATGACTGTGTTATGATAAAGGATTTATTATAACGCTGTTATGTTCTTTTAGTGTTTCTGATTTTGAATATAAGAGGTTCTTGTGTTCAAAGTTTTCTTCTACAGGCTATTAAATCTCGATGCCTACAACATGCCTTCTCATTTCGTCACAGAAGTCTTCCTCCTACTCACCCTTATTACAACTTACTGTCTTAAGTTAAACCAAGACCTCATCTGCTTGTGCATGCCTGACCTAGTTTCTGAGTTAGAACGATATTGTTCTGAGTTTATTTCCATTCATCACCCTTTATCAACAAATAGTGACATAAACTGATGGGCATCAGGATTACTCCTGCTGCAATCCAGGAGTGACTTCTAACGCTAATATTTTGGCGCCGTTGCCGGGGATCAAAGTTGAAAATTTTTTCCTGGGATTGAACGACATCGAGCCTCTGATTCTGAAGGTGCATCAGGCATCAGAGCCCTACGAGATTGCTACTATGCACTTGGCGACTCCATTGTGACGAATCCACTGTGGTGAACCTCCTATTTTAGTTGTGGCTTCTAGAGGTAGACACACGCGGTCCCATCCACAACTGCCTCTCGCTACACCTGAAGCTGATCCGGAGGTGATTATCAGAAAAGGAAAAGCTGATCCGGAGGTGATTATCAGAAAAGGAAAGGCCTCTGAAGGAGAAACTTCCATCATTGAACCAGGTTATTTTCCATCTCCTTTTGTAGAAACTCCATTTTCTTCTTCTCAGCTTCCTAGAAGATATTTTTCTGAAGTTTCCCGTTTGCTAAATTTCGGAAGTGTTCCTGCTGAGTTTTCCCCTCTTGGTCTGGGATTGGAGGGAGAAATCCTTGTCACTCCCCTCTCCCCTTCAGATGTACCTTGGTGTAGACCCAGGACCACAAAATATTTCCCCACCCCTAGATTTACCACCCCTCCTCTTATTACTGTTGCTGATACTGCACAGAGAGAAGCATCTGCTGACTCAAGCCCCTTATCCTTCTCTCTGAATCCCCCATTGTTCCCCCTTCCACCTGGAAGCTCATTTCCAGTATCCCTTGTTCGAGCTCCTTCTCCTCTGAGTTCTCCTCCACCTAATATTCCTATGGCAGGAGCAAATCCCCCCATGACCAGAATGGAGGCTATAATAGTTGCTAGGTATGCTCCCCTTTTGTTACCTCAACCTCTCAATGCCCTTCCAGCAGATGGATACCTTAAGAATCTACCCAAGTTTACAGGAAAAGGGGACATAGCTGCAGAAGAACACCTTGAAGCCTTTTACAGTTTTACAGATGATCATGTTATCATGCATGTAGACGTATGGATGAGGATTTTCCTCCATAGCCTTGAAGGCAAGGCTARAAAGTGGTTTAGGGCCCTGCCTCTTGGATCTATCGATGGGATTGAGGCTAGGGATAATGCCTTTTTGAGACAGTGGGGAGACAAAAAAGACTTCATGTATTACATGACAGAGTTTGGGTCTTTGAAGAGAAAGGAAGGAGAGTCTGTCTCTGACTTCTCCAAGAGATTCAATAAAATGTACAATAAGATCCYTGCTAAGATAAATCCCTCAGAAGCCTTTGCTAAAATCACTTATGCTAGCGCTTTTGATCCTAATTTCTACCTCCTTTTGAGGGAAAGGAGAGCGACTACTCTGGCTCACATGCAGGATGCAGCCATGGAAGTAGAATCTAACATATTGGTTGTTGACCGACTCAGGAATAAGGCTGATAGAGACATATCCAGGAAGAGACCTGAAGCCTCCCCATCCAATTCCTCTCCCTTTCCCCTTCAGACGGACGAGGCAACTAAAGTGCTAAAATCGCTTTCGGCTAGAATGGAAAGGTGGGAGTTAGAAGGGAAGACCATGTACAAAAATCCCCAAAATACTGATAAGGCTTCAGGAGGCCTAGTAACAATGTGCCACAGGCTTTGCCAAGGGAACAAAGGAGAAAAGATAGAGATGATCCGAGGATTCAAACCCCTCTACAAAATAACCTAGTTTCTCATGAGGAAGGAGAGGAGATAGATGAGCTCGACCCTGAAATTCACTGTATTGAAGACACTTCCCCTTTTCCCTATTTGACTCAATCTGCATATGAATAATCCCTTATGAACATTCAAATCAATGAGTGGAGTAAAGGGGAAAAGGCCAACAACACTCCTAACAGATACCATATTAGGTCAAAGAAGAAATAAGGGAATTTTGATAGCCATGATCAACCCCTCATAGTGGAAAGGCCTGCTAAACCTGCAACAATCACTACTAAAGAAAAGAAAACTCAGAATACTTCGCCAACAACCAAAGAACCTGTCTCTGAGGTAAGGGAAGCTCCTAAGCCTCTTTCCTCCTTTAGTTTCGAGAATAAAATTCAAAAGATTAGAATTCCCGTACCCCTCTCAGAACTAGTTAAAAATGAAGATTTCAAAAGGTCCCTCTCCAAACTACTACAATCTGAGTCCCCCCAGCCTTCCACAGACTCAGTAAATCTTCAAGATGAAAAGCCAATAGTTGTCCTAGGTCCCATGGTAGAAGACAGAGATGATTTATCCCCTCCCTTTTACACATCCCTGAACATACATGATAAGGTGCTGCATAATTGCCTCATGGATTCAGGAGCTTCCCACAACCTTATGCCCAAAATAGTCATGGAAGAATTGGGACTAGAAGTGACAAAGGATTATCATGATTTGTACTCTTTTGATTCAAGGAGGGTGCAATGCCTTGGAGTCATCAAATATTTGGTGGTCTCTTTATTTCAGCTGCCAATGAAGAGTGTGGTCATGGACATTGTAGTAGCTGATGTTCCCCCCAAGTTTGGCATGCTGTTGTCAAGATCTTGGATTAAAAAACTTGGAGGAACATTACAGATGGATCTCACATATGCCACCATTCCAGTCTTTGGAGGGGAACACAGAAGGTTGTACAGAGAAGCTCAGCTGGCCTACATTGTTAGTGATGAAGCAGACCCCACCAATCATCCTATCTTTTCACTTGACACTGATTTGGGGTCTAGCTTATTGCAGCTCACCAATACTCCTGAAGCCCCTTTTCAAATCAGAAGGCAACCCATATTTAATCACGAGATACCTCCTCCAACCACCTCTGTTTGGAAGATGTTCTTCGACAAAGCTTCTTCTAGCGAAGGCGCTGGCACTGGAGTGGTTTTTGTGTCACCTTGTCAGGAAACCATATCCCTGTCATACAAGCTAGATATTGAAGCTACCAATAATGTGGTAGAATATGAAGCTCTTGTTCTAGGTTTAAGGGATGCAAAAGAAATGAGAATTGAGGGGGTAGCAGTGTTCGGAGATGCTGAGTTGATAATCTAGCAAGTCAGAAATGCTTATCAGGCTAAGCATCCTCGGCTCATGAGTTACAAAAATAAGGTGTGGGACCTGATTGATAATTTCTTCTCAGCTTTCAACATTTCTTTTATTCCAAGAGAGGAAAATACTTTGGCCGATTCCTTAGCTGTCTCAGCTAGTCTGTTTAGGATCCCTCTACCGCCTAAGATCAAATATGATGTTGAGATAAGATATAGGCCATCTGTACCAGACAATATCAAGCATTGGAAGGTATTTGAAGACAATCTTGAAATCAAAAAATTTCTTCAGTCTGTCGATGAATTTTYTGCATTGCACATTGATCAGGATCCTGATCTCGAAAGTCACCCTCACCCTGAGGTATTTTTAAATAAAATTGCTAATCACCATATTATTCATCTGCTTAGAAATCACATTCCGAAGGGGCTAGTCCCTTTAGAAAGACTGTTCGATGGGAATGATGTGGCAGTAAAGGGTAGGTTTTCAAATGGAGATGTTGATACAACGGAGTGCAACATCGACACATAGGAGGAGCCTAAGTTTGTCAAGTTGTCAAGAAGTTTGACTAAAGAGCAGAGGGCCGAATATACCGAGTTATTAAGAGAGTTTTCTGATGTGTTTGCATGGACTTATGAAGACCTCAAGACATATGACACATCTATCATTGAACACAAGATCCCACTGAAGGAAGAGGCTAAGCCATTTAGGCAGAAGCTAAGACAGATAAATCTCATGTTGTTGCCTGTCATGGAGAGAGAAGTGAAGAAGTTGTTAGATGCCCAAATCATTGTCCCCTTGAGATATTCTGAGTGGGTGGCCAATTTGGTCCCGGCGAGGAAGAAAAGTGGAGAAATCAGGCTCTGTGTTGATTTCAGGAACCTGAATAGGA
Source organism: Picea mariana (assembly GCA_032191745.1). NCBI lineage: Eukaryota > Viridiplantae > Streptophyta > Pinopsida > Pinales > Pinaceae > Picea > Picea mariana. Next base: position 91,053 of record JASDQU010372952.1, read on the forward strand.
GCTCAAAGAAAGACAACTATCCCTTGCCCAACATGGAACACATATTGCAGAGGGTAACTGGTGCATCTAGGATGTCCATGAGTGATGGTTTTTCTGGCTATAATCAGATATCAGTCATGCCTGAGGATAGAGAAAAAACAACCTTCACCACTCCTTGGGGCACATTCATGTATGCCAAAATGCCTTTTGGATTAATGAATGCAGGAGTAACATTTCAACGAGCCATGGACATAGCCTTCATCGGGGAGAAAGATCAGTTTGTGGTGATCTATCTCGATGACATCACAGTCTTCTCTAGGTTTAATATAGACCACTGCTGTCACTTGAGGAACTTTTTCTTAAAATGCCAGAGGTTTGGCCTTTCCTTAAATCCCAAGAAATCTTTGTTTGCTATGAAGGAGGGGAAGTTTTTAGGCCATATAGTATCAGCAGAGGGAGTGAGAATTGATCCTAGTAGGGTAGAGGCAATTCAGACCCTGTCACTTCCCAGGTCTAGAAGGGAAGTCCAGGATTTTTTAGGGAAGATTAACTTTCTGAGGAGGTTCGTCTCAAATTTTTCTGAGTTGGTGAAACACATCACAACCATGCTTAGAAAGGGAAATGAAGTAAAATGGACTGTTGAACCCAATGAATATTTTGTCCAAATAAAAAAGGCATTGATTAAGGCACCTGTGCTGATCAGTCCTGATTATTCCAAGGATTTCCTAGTTTTTTCTTTTGCTTCTTTTGATACAGTAGCAACGGTCTTATTACAGAAAAATGAGGAAGGGCGAGAGCAACCCATTTCCTTCTTTAGTAAGGTATTAAGAGATGCAAAAATCAGGTATGAGATCATGGAGAAGTAGGCCTATGCCTTGGTGAAAGATCTCAAAGATTTCAGAGTCTATGTCTTGCAGTCAAGAGTGACTGCATATGTTCCTTCAGCCTCTTTGAAAGACATCCTTATACAACTTGGCATAGATGGGAGAAGAGGTAAGAGGATTGCCAAGATCCTTGAGTTTGACTTGGAGATAAATCCCACCAAGTTGGTTAAAGGGAAGGGTTTAGCCAAGCTGCTGGCTAAATCCAATTGTAAGGCCTTGGGGGTTAGCTTCATCAATGCTTGCTCATAAAATCAGCAAGCTTAGTCGTCCAGCAAAAGCTCTCAGGGTGGCTTATCACTAGCAGAATGCACCTGATACAGAGACATTTTGTACTTTCTGCAAGAGTTGAAGCCTCTTGATGGAATGGGAAAAATCAAGGCAAGAGATTTAAAGCTCAAGGCAGTCAGATATTGCCTTATTGACCAAGTCTTGTATTGGAGAGACCCTCTAGGGGTGTTTCTGAGGTGTCTGAACCCACAGGAAACCCATAAAGTTATGTCTGATTTCCATAGCGGCCTTTGTGGAGGGCATCATTTCTGGAAGACCACAACTCACAAAATTCTCAGGGCTGGGTACTACTGGCCCACTTTATTCACTGATGTCTACAGAGAAGTCAAAGCTTGCATCAAATGCCAAAGGTTCTCAGGAAAGCAACAACTCAAATCTCTACCACTAAAGCCTGTAGTAGCTTCAACACCCTTTCAACAGTGGGGGTTGGACTTCATTGGAGAAATTTATCCCCCTTCAAGTGGCCAACACAGATGGATCCTGACTGCAACATACTATTTCACCAAGTGGATAGAAGCTTCCCCCACCAGGAGTGCTTCACACAAGGTAATTATCAGCTTCCTGGAGGATATCATAGCTAGATTTGGCTGGCCTAGCAGAATTGTCACTGATAATGCTGCTTCTTTCAAGTCCGAGCCTCTAGTTAAGTTCTGTGAGCAGTTTGAGATTTCACTAATTCACTCCACTCCCTATTATCCTCAAGGAAATGGACTGGCAGAATCTTCCAATAAAAGTCTAATCAAACTCATTAAAATATTATTGGAAGACAATAAGAGGGCCTGGGATTCAAAGCTCAAATTCTCTCTATGGGCCGATCGAGTGACAACAAAGAAGTCCCTGGGCACCTCACCTTTTCAACTTGTTTATGGGATAGAGGTTGTGTTTCCCACTCAGCTCTCTTTACCTGTAGCTAAATTCTTTCAAGATCATGAAGGAGAGATAGACCATATGGTCAGAAGAATTCATCAACTAGTGGAAGTGCAATAGATCAGAGAGAAGGTAATGGACATAGCTCATAGTCATCAAAAAAAGATCAAGTAGGCCTTTGACAAGAAGGTCAGGAAGGAGGAATTCAAGCTGGGAGATTTGGTGCTTAAGTGGGATGCACCCAGGTAGAATAGGGGAAAACACATCGAGTTTGATGCCCTCTAGATCAGGCCCTTCAAAATCTCTGAAGTATTCTTAAATAACATGTACATGTTGCAGAATTTGGAGGGTGAAGAAGTTTTTAATGGCCTAGTAAATGGGTATTTCCTGAAGAAATGTTTTGTTTGAGCCTTAGACGGCTCCTCTGTTTTTGTAAATATTGTTTTTCTGTTTATGTTCGGCTTAATAAATGACTCCATATCCCAACAACAAGGCACTGAAACTGCAAAGAGTTCTTAGAGCCCCACATGGAGGACTCTATCCCCCATGGAGCCTAATGTTAGCACATATTCTTGTAAGGGGGAAGATTCTCTCTGGATTCGGGTCCTTGGTGAGAAATAGATGCAATGGAGCTTAGTACCCATCAACTGAAGTTATTCAAGGTTGCATTCATGAGCGCCCAAGTGCAACATGCATAAAACCTCTATTTTTGGGTTAAAAATAAAGCAGGTGGGCATTTTTGGCGAAGATCCATTGATGGAGCAGATCAACGATCAACGTGTAAGCCAAAGCCATGGAGTTGCACGAGGTTTAGCGTATGGGCTCATCCCTTAGGGACAAAGTCACGAAATGATCGTGGTCATCCGATCTAGTAGAAACGTGAAATGATTAGCTGTTTCGACATTTCAGCTACTGGGACTTTGAAAGACAGGGGGTCGCTCCTCCACTGCATATGGAATCGTCGAAACGCAAAATGATTAGCCATTTCAACATTTCGGCTACCGAGACTTTGAAAGACAGGGGGTCTCTCCTCCACTACATCTGGAATTTCCGAAACACAAAATGTAAAATCCCCCGGAAGTTGGGCCCACGGTCTTGGTGCCCGGTCATAAAGGAAACAGGCCTGGGGAAAGGGCGCCAACGTTTATCGTGTGTCAAGGCGGGTCCTGAAACATCGAAATCATCTCAGCCATCCAACCAAAGGATGCATGGCACATGATCAAGCCTGGTCTCTATTTCAGTTACCAAGACTTTGAAAGACATGGGGTCACTCCTCCACTGCATCTGGAATCACTGAAACATGAAATGATTAGCCATTTCGGAATTTTGGCTACCGGGACTTTGAAAGATAGGGGGTTGCTCCTCCACTGCATCTGGAATCGTCAAAACGTGAAATGTAAAATCCCCCGGGAGTTGGGCCCACGGTCTTGGTGCTTGATCACAAAGGAAACATGCCTGGGGAAAGGGCGCCAACGTTTATTGTGTGGCAAGGTGGGTATCAAAATGTCGAAATCATCTCAGCCATCCAACCAAAGGACTCATGGCGCACAATCAAGCTCGATCTCTATTTCTATTATCGAGACTTTGAAAGACAGGGGGTCACTCCTCCACTGCATAAGGAATCGCCAAAACGTGAAATGCGAAAAGTGCTTTTGAAGATAGGCACAGAGTCATGGCCCGTGGTCACTTGGGGTGATAGAAAGAGCTGGTTAAAGGGCCAAAGCACCGGGTTTAGCTGCAGGAGGCGTCGCCGCATTCTCCAGGTGCCAATTCAACTCGGCCTTAATCCTGATCCCTACTAGAGGTAAATAATGGTAGGAGGAGGTGGTTGAAACCTCACCTCACTCCTTAAATGTAAGGCATGGAGGTTTTGGCAAGCAATCTACCCAAGATCGTCCTGTGTGCAGGTTTTCCTAGGAAGCCATGCTGATATGATGTCCTCATCTGACCAGAGGAGCATGCACATGCTAAGTTGGATTTTAATATCTTAGCTACCCTCCTGCTGCTAAGGTGGCGAGTTTATCTGAGTATATATACTCAGTTTTTGTATTTTTGTACTGATGGATGATATATCAGAGCTCCCAACAGTAATGTTTTAATGAAGCACTGGTTTTCTTGGCTATGTATATGCATATGAAATTTTCTTGTTCAATGTAAGGCAACTCCCTTTTTCATGTGGTTTCAATCTCATACTAAAAGGGTTCATGATTGATTGATTCGCATGAATCGTCATGACTGTGTTATGATAAAGGATTTATTATAATGCTGTTATGTTCTTTTAGTGTTTCTGCTTTTGAATATAAGAGGTTCTTGTGTTCAAAGTTTTCTTCTACAGACTGTTAAAGCTCGATGCCTACAACAGGCCTTCGCATTTACTCACTGAAGTCTTCCTCCTACTCACCCTTATTACAACTTATAAGTTAAACCAAGACCTTATCTGCTTGTGCATCCCTGGCCTAGTTTTTGAGTTAGAACGATATTGTTATGAGTTTATTTCCATTCATCACCCTTTATCAACAAATAGTGACATAAACTGATGGGCATCAGGCTTACTCCTACTACAATCCATGAGTGACTTATGACGCTAACACCCTTCATTTAAAATGTTAATATAATATCGTGATATTATAATGT
>JASDQU010372952.1:105248-130180 GCA_032191745.1 Picea mariana
AAATATATATATATATATATATATATATATATATATATATATATATATATATTATAATTAAAGTCTGAATAGTTACATTGTAAAATACATAGGTTCCACATCCATTTTAGGATGAAAACAAAAACTAAGACATTTAACTCCAAAATTCTAGACTCTAAGCCATTGCTTTAAGATAGATCACTTTATACCTGGAATTCAAACCTGCAAAAAAAACAGAATTCAAAAATTAAAAATTTACAATTCAAACATGCGAAATAATACAAAATTCAAAAATTGTGATTAAAACAAAATTGACATACATACCAAATGATTTAAGTCTCATCCTCCAACATACTATTTCCCACAAAATATATTGTAAACATATTTTCCACCAAATATAATTTAGACATCTATAACAATAAAAAACAATAATAAAAAAAACAAATAACACATATTAACATATATATTGTAACTAAATATTAAATAAACAATAAGAAATAATAACATACCCAACCACAGTTAAACATATTTAAGATAGTTACTCTCCACATTAAACATACATGATTTAAACAATTTGTAAATCTTATCTAAAATCTTAAAAACTTTTAAAGAGAAAAATTGTGTTCTTGGTAACAAAAAATGTGAGTTAGAGTTAGATAATAATCTGAAAATAAATATAGAACTATGTATGAAGAAAGTTCACAAATCTCCATATTAAGTCATTCTTCCAATGAAATACTTATCTCCTTGTGGATAAAGTCCCAAATCCTTCAGGTGAAATTATCCTTGTGGATATGGTCCCAAATCCTTCAGGTGAAATTCTCATCCTAGGTGATGTTATTGTGTTCTTGGTAAAAAATTGATTTAGAGTTAGATAATAATGTGAAAATAAATATAGAACTATGTATGAAGAAAGTTCACAAATCTCCATATTAAGTCATTCTTCCAATGAAATACTTATCTCCTTGTGGATAAAGTCCCAAATCCTTCAGGTGAAATTCCCCTTGTGGCTAAAGTCCCAAATCCTTCAGGTGAAATTCTCCTTGTGGATAAGGTCCCAAATACTTCAGGTGAAATTCTCATCCCAGGTGATGTTATTTGATCATATTTACACAACAATAAAATACTAATCTCCTCAGCAGTAAAATACTTCTCTCCTCTTCTGCAATGGTCATATAGTCAAATTCCATGATGCCCTTTCAAATTAAAGGACTCATAAATCTCCATATTAAGCCATTCTTCCAAAAAACTACTTATATCTAAAAAAATTCATAAATATCCATTTTAAAAACCATTCTTCCAGAAAATACTTATCTCCTCTTTTTGCGGTGGAATAAATGTTCTCATATAATCTTGCATGTACATGAAGAAAACACAAATCTGCAGATGTATATTAAGTCATTCTTCAAAAACCATTTAAATGGGATGTATTCATATTACATATAATCAAATGCTCTTTGAAATTATGTGTGAGCTATCTCACATATATAATATGTGTGAGCTTATTTGTAAATCTACTTGAATGTTGGTTTTTGTGATTAGTAACCAATTTAGTTAAGAGTTTGACAATACCCTGGGAAGAAGGAAATTAGTTCGTTGTATGTAGAAAACACAAATGCCCATACTACACCATTCTTGGACAAGAAAGAAATGAATGCAATCGAAGAAAATTTAGAAACTTTCTTTTTTCTGATGTGGGATAGAGTCCGTTCTTAAATAATCAAATGTTCAAGTTCAAAAGTAGGTCTTCATCATGATCTAACCTTAAATAAGTTTGAATGTACACCATTTAAGACAACGATAAGCTTATCTAGGGGTTCTATGTATTTCAAAATAATTGATCAAAGCGTTGAATAATAAAGGCTAAACTAAAAATTTGAGAAAACAAAAAATTGATAAAAGTAAAAAACATACATTTATGAATCATCTTGAATGGACACATCCTTCCCAAATATGGGTGCTTCCTCCACTTCCCCCTCAATCCCATTCTCCCTCCCAAGCACACTCTCATGTACTCTCTTCTACAAATTAGCCTATATAACACATTTCAAATTTCAAATTTTGAAAAATTAAATTTAAATGATTATAACACATTAAATATAAATGATTTTAACACACTAAATGATACTTGTGAACTCCCACCCTCTTCAAACTCTCCCAATGAGAACTGGGACAAGCCTGCCCAAGTAGTAGGAGATGGAATATGGATATGTGAACAACACAACTAAGAACTAAATCTAGGATTCAATGTGTTCACATTTATACAAAATTATAAATGTTGTTGATCTCTTATTCAAAATATTGGAGATTGAACAACTATTAGAAAACATATACCTGATTCAACCCATCCAAATTTAAACTTGTGGAATCAAGTCCCCTACTTACTGGAGATTCATTTAACATATCTCCAAACTGCAATTAATGACAATAACAACTCGATTATTTCTATAGATACAATGATATTTAAATCTAGAATTAGAAGTAAACTATCCTAAAATGCGTCAACAATTTACTAACTAGAACACATACCAATATGTTGTTCGGGTCATCATTCTAAATGACCTTCTTCCAACCATCACGGAAATTTTTTGCATACTTCAAAACATCTTCTGCTGACATGGTATCTAACTCTGCATCTGTTTTATAAAAAAATATGGCCCGGGAATTGGTTTCCGCTCGCTGACGGTTCATGCCAACATCAACACCATAAAAAATCGCTTCCAAATTTTCCCCGATTGCATTCCTAGCCTCTTTGACAACCTCTAATGTAGCCTGTAACTCTGAATGTGAAACAAATGCCCCTGTTGGGCGAGGAACTAAAGGTTGTGGAGGCCTCGACAATGCTGCATTTCGATATGCTCCTTTGCGATCATATGTCCGTCCTTTACCAATCCCATAATATTTAGACGATAGACTAGTATAATCAGGGTGCATGTGTAAGAAAGTTTTTTCATAAAATTGTCTTGCAAAATAGTTTGGAACCTCATCGTTCCACGACAATTTCCCATATGCCTCCAAAAATTTGTTATATAGATGTCTTGCAATGTTAGGGTGCTTAAAATATTGCACCTTCAACATCTTCCTCTTTGGCCCATCTTTGAAATTGAATATCGAAATGACGTCTTCTTTTGAAACCCTATTTTTTACTGCCTTCCATTTATCAGGGCCCATTACCTTTGACTTTCACCGCCTCATTAGATCAACAAAACTATCAGTGGTTGACCCCATCTTCTGATATGCGTCCATAAAGTTTTGCAATGAATGCAAAACAATTTGCAAGCTTTGTTAACTCTCCTGAGGGAGTTCCAAGAACACCAAATTATTTTCCAACCTCCTCTTAACCCCTGAACATCACTCAAGCGTCATTGCTTCAGTAATCCCTTCCCAGGGAAGTTCATCACCAACATCCGAAGGATAGGTGGATGTAGGAGTGTAATCTTCTGTTTTTTTGATAATGTGGCCTCCTAAATCCACCTTCACCCTCTGCACCGACATTAGAATCTTCGTGACAACCACTCTCTCTTTCATTGTCATCCCTTTCTCTAAACTCACTGTCTACACACACATTTGAAAGTAATTACAACATTTGACTTCACATAAATTTAAATACACAAAAATACAACAAAAATAAACAAAATCAAAGAAAATTACCAGAAATATTCTCTAGTCCTGAGGTATTCCCTACATTCTCAGGTGTAGGAGTATCAATGCGCAACCTATCTAAGAAGGCTGCATCCATAACACTTTCTTGAGAACATTCTACAATTGATCTATTCACAGACTCGTTTGAAAATCTCCTCTCATGAGAATGTTGTTGGTCACTCGGAGTCTCAGTTGAAGAAGGAGTTTCTCTTATTCCTTCTTGGGAGAGCCTAGAGTGTTTGCAAGGAATTTTTGGAGAATACCGTGTCATAATATCTCCTCAATATCTATCCACAATGCAAAGTTTATTAATAAAAATGCAGAGATGCACCCAAGTTCAAGCAATTAAAAACGTAGAGAGAAATCGAATTTTTAATCAATCAAGCCACAAAGGTACTTGTTCATAAGAAGGTGCAAAGACTAAAAATTCAGCCATGAATCAATCAACTCAAAGATAAGTAAGGGATAGATAGCAGGGAAAATTATTATCCTTTACTCATCATCCATGCACAGAAAAGCAGGGCATTTGAATCTATAGGTATTTAAACATCGAAGTGACAACCATTGATTCAGCTCTTGGTTGACTGCTCAGGCACATAATGATGACTAAAGGGATAAGGGACAGAATATAAAGCTACAATATTTTTATAATAATCAATAAAACCCACACATAGAAGTCATTGAAATCAGAAGTTGGGTTCGCCAAGGGAAATTATTTCAGAAAAAAAACTAGTAAGGGGATTACAAATACAAGTTAATAATTTATTAATGGTAGGAATGAGAAACTTATCTTTAAGCACAATTGATTAAATTCCTTATAGTCTACGACTATCCTTCTAGACTTATCCTTCTTTTTTACTAAGATCACTAGATAGGAGAATACATTCTTGTTGAGACACATGATTTCAACTTCTAACATGTCTTTATCCATTTACTCTGTCTCACTCTTTTGAGAATATAGAAAGAAATAAATTCTAACATTGAGGGGATAACTACCGAAAATTAACATAGTAAACATACTAATGTGAGTTTTAATGGGATATATATTTTGAAGAAGATGCAATTGAGTGATTCTTAATTGTCACAAAATTTATGGTGGTAATGAAGACTATTTCTACAAATAGTAATGTGAGTTTTAATGGCGTATATATTTTGAAGAAGATGCAATTGAGTGAGTCTTAATTGTCACAAAATTAATGGTTCCAAATGGTAATGTCTACAATGATGCTAATGGAGTAGTTTAGGTGATATTCTTACATTATCTTTGTGATCTAGAAAATGCTTTTCTAGGATGTTTTGTTTTGAAATTTGACCATTGAATATATTTTCCATATTTTCCAATATATTTTCCATATTTTCCAACATGCATAGTTTACTTGTTATAGTGTATAATATATGATGGTTGGTTGGGATTCATTGTTTACTGTACAACAACTTGTTATGACTTTAATCTTGGCACATAAGAAATCTTTCTTTACTAAGTATTGCACTCTTATTTGATCACAGATTGGATAATGTTATATTATATAACATATGAATCGTGCAAATGTTATATTATATAGTTGGATCACTTGATAGATTTAAGGACAAATTGTTGGATAGTTGTGGATATGGTTGAACTAAATACATAACTCTGAAATATTTTATGGTCACCTAAAGTTACATAAAGGGACCTAATTATACTATAAACTAAGGGATTTCCACTAAGGGATTTATACCTAATTGTTACATAAAGGGACCATATTTCTACTAAGGGATTTCTTAACTATAAACTCCCTATCTCCCTTGCTTCATATAATTTTGAGTTTATTTGTTGTTGATTATTAAACCTAACATCCAATCCTTCCATGTCCAAAGTTTCACAAACAACAACGACAATCTAGGACACAACAAAGTAATATGTGAATAACAAATAAAGTAGTTAATTCCTCTTCAATTTTCAAGAATTATTTCTCCTCCCAATTAGCCAACCCACACTCTTTCTTTTCGTCCACTTTTATCACCTTCCCTACCACCTTTTTCAAAGACTCCTCCTTTCTACTTCATAATCATCCTTGGAAAAAGGGTAGTTATCCCTTTCTATCCCATATGGCTAACACCATTATCGTAGGGAGGTAAAATATAATAAAAATTTAATGGAAGTTGACACCTACATATGCTAACCCTTTAATAAATATGACTTTTCATTTAGGATACATGCCAATAACAACTTAGAGGAAGTTTATTCATATAAATGTCTTGGAGTTGACCTTAATCAAAAGTTTAATTGAAACTATAGCATTGATAAAAGGATCAATGAAGGATAGAAAACCTATTTTGACCTTGAAAACAATTGTAAATCGTATGAATTTTGGCTCTGGGAAAAAAATAAACCCCTTTTGAGACACTCATCAATCTTGTTATATTATATGGATTTTAAGATTTGGGTTGTAGCATTTCTATATAATCATGGAGAAATACTAATAAAATTCAAAAGTGTTTATAATTTATAATATTAAAATTAATATCATACAACCTATCCTATCCTAATATAATTAGTTATTTCCCCATTAAGAGAATGACTAAAACTAGGTACCTAATGTACAGGCACAAGAGACTACTAACATGAAAGAAAATATGCTACCTATGATTTCTTCAAACTCTAGTCAAAGCCACCTATGGCTTAATAGGGGTGGGCATAAAGATGCCAATTCTTGGCTAAATCATTTGGGAATGGAGAAGGAGATTACTCTACAAAATATCGATATACCATTAAAAATACTATTAAATCAAAATTCAATGAAAAATCAATACTTATGAAGAGTTTTGTTAACTAGAAGGTAGGGATAAAATGTTATTTCTATCATAAAATCTCCCATATGATATGGGTTTTCATTAGAAAACGTTTCTACTATGAGTGGATATATCACTAGTGTTAGGTCACATGTCCCTCATAAAATTATGAAGGTATACTAATCTATCTCATGAATGCAACAAAAATCACATGTGTATCATAACACACACACACACACACACACACACACACACACACACACATGTAATTAATATCTTTCTACAAATTTCAAAATTTTAAGACACAATTTTAGAAAACATGATTATCCTCTATTGCTATCTTCTCAATTTTAGTGATATTTAGGAGACCATTCCCATAATAATCACTAATGAACAATAAAGTAACATAATCATTCTCCCTCATGGCTACTTAACACACTAGTAAGCAAAGTCAAACATCAAATTGACTATTTATTTGATCACGTGACTAGCCTTTAATTTAATTTCCTGAATCATGCAGGAAATCCTTAGATACCCACATTACCCTACTAAAGAAGATCCAGTTACATGCACATTAATAGAAAATATGATTGGTTTTAGTGGCCCGAAGGTGGTGTAAGGAATTTTTGCTTTGACAAAACCGAAGTAAACTCCACAACCATAATTTATGAAAAAAAATTTAGACCTGTCTTTTCTAGTAACAAACCTTGTGTTATACTGGTCCCATTGGACCTTGACTTGATTAAAACATGTTGGGGATACTAATATATTGATTGCATGTACCCCTATTTAGCAGGCACCTTACTAAGTCCTGACTCTATGTTATTACCACTTGCAACTAAATTATCACAAAGACACACTTCTCTTATAGATATCCACACTCCCCTCGCATTGTGGGAGGGTCATGCTATCCACACTCCCCTAGATGTGTGATGACTAATACTAGTTGTCTACTAGATATGTAATGTCAAAAGGTTTGATGCTTTCACATTTGGATTATATCTAGAGTTAGATCAATATAGTCGAAACTCCAACATATTTCAACAAAGGGATGGGAGATGCGAGATGGAATTAAGGGTTTAAAAGGAGGGGTGATTCTAAGTCAATTGAGGATCACATTTGGGATTCGATATGTGATTCCTTGTTTCCTCACATAGTTCCTACCATGTTTAAATTATAATAATTCAATTTTAAAGATGGATGAATGTTGAATTATTATTCTTTCTTTAATGGGGATTATTTGAAGTTTGATTTACTTTATTTATTTGTATGCATGATTAGTTGTGAACATTTAAAAAATATGCATTAGGAACATCACTTGTTATTATCGTCTACGTGTGGGATATGTGTGTGCTAGATATTCCTACACATCCAACACACATACAATATTATGGTTCAATAAACACATTAGTTACTAATGTCTAGGTTATTAATGAATGAATTAATAAGTTTTCAATTTGAAGTTATATTATATGAATATAAATATCATCAATAAGATAAGCATTCAATAACTTTGGTCAATATGTGTGAAGTAATAAATGAGTATAATAATTAGTTCCCATCTAAGACTCTTTTATTTCTATAAATTAGACTTTATTATCCAAAATGAAGTATTCGTTATAATTATTCCTTTAGTCAAAGGGTCACTACAATTGGAAAAGACCACCAAAGTGGGAGACTGGTTCCTTTTTGAGCAGTTTACTATGATAAGAGTCTATGATTTGGAAAATAATCCATATCAAAAGTGAGTGTTGAATTTAGTTTTTCTAGAGACTGAAAAAAGTGAAATTCAGTCAGTGACTAACTAAAAAGCCAAGCATATTAAATTAAATGTTGATTGGATGAATTTCAAGGAAAAACCAAATCTACACAAGTAGGTCACTCATGTCTTACACATAGATGTGACCAAGACTCATGACAATATGTAGGACATGTGAAGCATAGGGGCAGATTTACTTACCCATTCTTATTAGGTCTCACTAGATGGTTTCAAGATGTGTTTTGTCAATCTAGTCCAAATATAAATGACTCTTAGCAATGAATATTTCTTTCTCTTGTTATGAAATGAAGAACTTGGGATTCAATATGTGATTCCTTGTTTCCTCACATAGTTCCTACCATGTTTAAGTTATAATAATTCAATTTTAAAGATGGATGAATGTTGAATTATTATTATTTCTTTAATGATGATTATTTGAAGTTTGATTTAATTTATTTATTTGTATGCATGATTAGTTGTGAACATTTTAAAAATATGCATAAGGAACATCGCTTGTTATTATCATCTACGTGTGGGGTATGTGTGTGATAGCTATGCCGACATATCCAACACACATACAATATTATGGTTCAATAAATACATTAGTTACTAATGTCTAGGTTATTAATGAATTAATTAATAAGTTGTCAATTTGAAGTTATATTATATGAATATAAATATCATCAATAAGATAAGCATTCAATAACTTTGGTCAATATGTGTGAATTAATAAATGAGTATAATAATTAGTTCCCATCTAAGACTTTTTTATTTCTATAAATTAGACTTTATTATCCAAAATGGAGTATTCATTATTGTTATCACTGAAATTTCGTCCGCACATGGTTACGAGAACTCAGCATCGCCAAAACAGTAATGAAGTCATTCATGGCCCTAAATTAATATCACAGCATTCAAAAGGGCCAAAAAATATACAAAGTAATGCAAAATTGAAGAGCGCTTTACAGAAGTTGGGCGCGCGCGCATGCGCGTAACAGGAACGTAGAAAGCGCGCATACGCGCACAATGCGTGCCTGTTGGCACAAAAATCCGCGCACCTGCTAAACGACACATTTATGAATGTGGTCGGCCTCCCAACCACTTATGGTTCAGCTCCCAAGCCGATTTGACCTCCAAATCCAGGCTGGATCCGAATGGTGGGCTGGTCAAAGACCTAATAATGCCCTAAATGGCCTCTCTTCACACTACAAAGAAGTTACACAAAATCCCAAAGCAATGCTATAAAAATCCATGAATGCACCTCATTTTCTCAAGGAATTCTAAGTAATGTTATGCTGCCTATATTGTTTTAAGGACTCACTCCTTGACAAGAGCACATTGGCACCATTTCATTGAGCAATCCACCTCTCCATTGAGTGGATTTTCAAAGGAGTTCTTTCATCACCATTTTCATTTTTCTTGTTGTGAGGAGAGCAAGCTTGTGAGGGTCCAAGAGCCTTCCCCTGGAGGAAGAAGGGACTCATAGTCCCCTTTCTTCTTGGTGCTTTGATTTCATCAATAGATCAGCCTAAAAACATTGGTGATATGGGTCTTTTTGTGTTTGTTATCTCTATATCCCTATGCTTATGATTTTAGTTTGTATTAGTTTAATTCTTGCTTATAGTTTTGTTTTTCTTTCTCTAACTCTTTCCTCTACAACTGTCATGCTTAGAAAGACCCAACTGGGCATGCAAGCACCTTTTATTTGCTCACCAAGGTGACGAAAAGGGTGCAACAGATTGGTGACTCCGCTGGGGAGAAGGTATCAATTCCTACCTCATTTGGGTTTATTTTTCTCTTCTTTTAGTTTGATTAACTTGCAGGTGCACTAACCGGCCTAGGCCGACCTGCCAACCATCCAATTCAAGGGAGAATTGAGAGAAATCCACCCTGATTTTTCTTTCTCGGCCACTTGTCACAAGTGCGGGGGTATTTGACCCCACAGACGCGCATCGTGCGCGCATGCGCTTAAGTGACAACCTTTCTCTGCATGCATGCACTTTCTGACTCAACTCTGTTCGCGCGCCTGCGCTCTGTGCGCCTCTGTCTACACTAGGGGCCGCACATCTGAGCAAAATTTCACATTGTAAGTTGTTGGGATGTGGGGAAGGCCATTTGCCTCCTTAAAAATGATGTCAAGAATGTTTTAAAAGCAACACCACACTTAATCCCCTCATCATATAAAGGGGTTAGTCAAACACACATAGGCACTTAGGAGGATAAAAATCAATTTCCCTTATTTGCTTTTTGCCACATGGATGGCTTGTTTTGACTTACAAGATAAGGTGGTAACCATTTTTAATCACATCTAACTTAAATTGGGACTAGAAAATGAATTACAAATCACTTAGTATGCTCTTCTCTCGTGCCTTCAAGTGACCTTGAGAATCAGAAAAAGATTGTGAAACAATTTCATCTCCCTTAACAAAGTTTAAAACCTTTAGGAGAGGGCAACGACCCTTCTTGTGACCCCTCTTAGTTTTCTTTTTCAAATGCATCTTAATATTGTAATGGGCCCATACATGCCCACATGATACAAAGATAGGATAGTGTTTGAATTTTTCCTTTCTTAGATCAAAACACTAGGGAAGTTTAAAGGTTTGTAACGGGCCTATACATGCCCACATGTTCAATCTAAGATAGTTTCAAGCTTTTTCTAGATTACATCACAATAGGGAGTTAAAGGATAGTAACGGACCCACATGTCCACATGCTAGCTTCCTAAGGATTTTGAATTACGCAAGGTTGTACCAAAGGCACTTAGTTAATTAGGTAATCAAACTCTTGTAAAGGACCAAGCGAAGTCCACATGCAGCAAGGTGACATCTAATTCACTAAAAATTGGCACACTTTCACTCACACACAAAAGTCACTTTTCACTCACATAGCTTCTTCTTGAAATGTGGAGGTCAAAAGTAAGTTTCCTCCAAAGGGATTCCGAAAATACCCCATCTTTTCTTGACGAGACTATCCACTCCCATTGTTAACTCAACGAGGTTGGTTTGCACCCCCAACCTCCCAAAACATTTACATCTAAAATCTTTCTAAAAAATCACTAAGTTTTCCTCCATAGGAGGTGCCAAAAGAATTTTTTTAGTCTAGGTAGGATTTCGGGGATAGGCATCCAAATAACTCCCCGTTATCTGGTTCTCACATTGTCAAAACATAGAGGTTGTCAAATAGGGAACTGAAAATCCTCCAAGTCAAGTGTTCCAATCACCATAAGGCAGGGAGATACCCGTGAAGGGTCGAAGGCCAAGGTCTGGTTGTTCTGTGCGTCCCCCCTTGAGGCACCCACCTCTTGGACGGGATACAGCCCGTGACCCATTTCTTAGGCCGAAAATCTAAATGCCGCACTTTGATCGAGGTACCTAGTGACCAACTTTAGGACATCTACCCAGGTGAAAATTGTGGGCTGCAATTGCACCTTGATTGGATTTTGTGTGGCTATTGGGAAATATCTCTAGCTCTTTCGGGATATGCTCCCTCTACCTCTCATTATAATCAATTGTTTCATCCTTCACTAGTTTCTCTTCTAGTGACTTCAGACCCCACTGTTGAGTACTATTGGAAGGTCCAGTACTATTTGAGAGGAAGGACATTACGTCTTCTAGGACACGAGCATTTGCT
The DNA here is from genome assembly GCA_032191745.1 of Picea mariana. Classification (NCBI taxonomy): domain Eukaryota; kingdom Viridiplantae; phylum Streptophyta; class Pinopsida; order Pinales; family Pinaceae; genus Picea; species Picea mariana. The sequence goes on from JASDQU010372952.1 coordinate 117,031, forward strand.
TTCTTTTGATTCCCCCACGCGGACAAAACCCACTTACCCATATATATGCTTCTTTCTCATTTTATGTATGATGCACATGTGATTACAGTTTGATTTGGATATATATATTGTGTGAACATTCAACGCAAAGGCTCTTGTTTCTATATTTTCTCTCACCACTTTTTGCACACATTCACATAGTTAGTCTGACATCATAGGGGAACCACAGAACCCCTGTCGTTCACGACGCTTGCTCAATCTCCCTCCTATCTTGGGGGGGGTATCTGGTCGTGCCCGCTCATCGGCACCTCCTTCGCACACTCCTGTGAGTGCTACTATCTTAGGATCATCTTTGCTTGGTTCTACATTACTTGGGTCTACTTCCCAAGGTCATCTGTCCACTCGCTCTCCTTTACATGGAAGCAGGGGACCCACTTCCTCTCAAGGAGGGAGCACCAACCCACCTAGCCCCTATCAAGGGTTAGGTTCACAACACACTATGGCCAGAGCTAACCCTCCCACCCCACTACAGATGCCATATTTGGCCTCTCTCAACATACCAGATCTCACCAAACTCACCAATGATCCTATATTGCATGACACCACATGGCCTGCAATGCCAACAAAAATTCCTTCAGACATACCAAAGTTTGAAGGAAAGGCAGGGGATGACCCCGCCAACCATGTCATGACCTTTCACCTATGGTGCTCCTCCAACAGAATTATGGATGACTCCATCAGACTGCGATTATTTCAACACACACTCACCGGCCCATCGGCCAAATGGTATGTCGAAGAAAAATTAGGGTCCCACGGGACTTTTGAGTCATTGGCCAAAGCATTCTTGACCTTATTCCAATTACCCATCCACCATGAAAATGGTCTAGAACTACTGTCTAAATTCAAACAAACCTCAGCCACACACATCGTTAACCATATTCATGAGTGGTGTAGGCGACGTAGTTTGTGTAATTCGGAAACCACCAAGCAACAATGTCTCGACTGGTTTCTTAGATCACTTGTCTCTCTCCTTGGAAAGGATGTTGCTTCCACCTTCCCTCAATCCGAAGAGGAAGCCATCAGTAATGCCCAACAGTATGACCTCATTTATGCACAGTCATGGTACTTATACACGGTACTTCCTGATCTTCCAAAACTTGTGCCATTTGGCCAAGACAAACCGGGGATGTTTCACTCAGCAGATGGACTAATTGGTGCCACCACACACCATGGCCCACAACCCCAATCACCACCGATGTATGGAACACCTCAATACCCACCGGCATATGGGGGAACTCCTTATTACCCCCCACCTCCTTATCAACAACCATACCCTGTTGCTATACCTCCACCTATCAGTGGACCACCACCGGCACCTCCCATACATCCACCTATTCCCACAAACAGTGGTACTCCCTCAACATCAGCTTATAGTACTGGTGAAAGCACTACGCCTTCCTATGTACCTTATGGATCAGTACCACCACAAAATCCATACTTCCCATTTTCTGGTCCTCTACAACCCATGGCTCCCCCACATCCACATGCGGGGGTAAATTTTGTTCAACCTTCTGCTGCTCAACAATACCAAAGTTTTGAATAGTTGAATATAGCCAACCCAACTCATCCATCAAACAATGCCAAGAAGAAAGGACAGAACATGAATAACAACAACCCAGGTCAAGGTGGGAATCAACCACCACAGCACCAACCACCTGGGGGCAACCAGAACCAAGGGAACCAAAACCCCCAAGGGGGCAATAATAACAAACGCCAAGGGTGAAATAATGTAAAAACCATCTTACCTTGTGCCCTTTGCGGTGAGTTCGGTCATTACACTCACCATTGCCCCCATATCGTTGATTTCAAACGGTTGAAAGACTTGGGTAGTCTTCCCCATTCTCCTGCACAAACTGCCCCTCAACAGGCACCACAACAATACGTGCAACAACCCCCTCCCGCCGTGCTGCAAAATCCTATTCCACATCAAGGTGTGATAAACACCCAGTAGGACACATAGCATCCCCCAACCTAGGTGGGCCAATACCACAACCCAAAAAATCCAGTAGAGCGTACAATTCTCCTCACCAGTGAGGAAGAAATCCTCCTGCAAACCCGCAACCGTCAGTATCATACCCCCACTGAGTCTACCCCCATCTCTCCAGAGACAAACCCTGCACCAACGGGACCCCCGTTGGTGATCCCTTGCCCTTCCTCCGAACCACCACTACGCATCCCTCGCATCCCCTTGCGCAGGAATGTCCACAACCCACAGGCTAGGGCAACTCATAACTATAGCTTGGTAGAAGACTTAGCGCAATCCCCGACTGCCATGTCAGTCTTGGAAGTCCTCCAGACTTATCCTATGAGCGGAAATCACTACTTTCCTCCTTGGGGGCAGTCGACCCTGCAGATACTCGACTCATCACCTTTGATCTTGACAGTGGAGAACCTCGTCTTCCCGCCTTGATCGCTTTTCAAATACCAGTAAAAATATGGAACATCACAGTTCATCGATATATCATTGATGAAGGTGCATCTACATGCATTATGTCCAAAACAGTATGGTAGAAACTTGGCTCCCTGGAACTCATACCCTCTGCCATCACATTACGAGCCTACGACGGATGACCATCCTCTCCTGAAGGGCTCTTCAAAAATTTCCCCATTGAACTCGGGGGCAAGACTATTCTCATTGATATTGAAGTTATCGACGCCCCGCTCAATTATAATATCCTGTTTGGTCGTAGCTACATGTACGCTATGAAGGCAGTGGTATCTTCCATCTTTCGGACAATGATGTTCCCCCACAACGGGAATATCGTGACCATCGACCAAGTCTCACATTATGAGCCTAACCCATCTGCCAACCTCGATAACATTCTTCCTCTCATCCACACCAACCAAGACGCATACCCACTCGTCGAGATGGGTCCTGAGATTTTCAAAGATCCATCCTTGTTAGGAATGTATCACGTAGCACCACCACTCCTTCATCCTACGAATCAGGTATGCGTCGTATCATCTGACGGAACTCACACAGAGGATACTCTTCCTCCTCAGGAGGCTTCAGTCATTCCTGATGTCTCAATAGTCGCAGAACCACTCCAGCCGGAGCCTCCTGTGCACTCGTCGACCTCAACAGTCCACAAATCCACATCCCCTCAAGGGAATAATTCCGTCTGGGAGACATTCCCCCCACCCCTCACCCAAATTCCCTTCTTTTACCCTCCACCAGGTATCTAAGCTTTTCAGGTAGCCGCAACACTCACACTACCGAATATGGTGCTAGCAATCCCAGTTTGGTATTTACACCCACCAGAGATGGTCCCTCGACCATTCCTTCCCCCACAGGAAGGACTTCCCATGAAAATTCCCGTCCTCACCCCCCAACTCACTGACCCCCCTGCTACAGCTGGGGGTAGTAGAAAGCAGAAAGAGCCCACCGCTCCACTTCCTCCACGCATCCCACCACCTTGCGCACTATGTGAGAAAGAGGGCCACCAAACCAACAATTGTCCATCATTACCTAAATTACAGAATTTGATCCCCCCCAATCAAACTCCCACAACACCCGTCACTACTGCTAGTCCCACCAATACCACCAACCCATCCAATAGTAAAGGGCTGAGGACCAAATACACTTGTGCTATATGTTCAGAGTATGGCCATTACACCCATCATTGCCCAGCACTGCCATGCTTTCGGCAGATGTTAGCGGCTGTACGCCAGAACTTCCAGAACAACCCACGCCTTGCTACGTCCTCTTCAACAAATATCACTGACATCCACTATGTCACCACTTTANCTCCCACAACACCCGTCACTACTGCTAGTCCCACCAATACCACCAACCCATCCAATAGTAAAGGGCTGAGGACCAAATACACTTGTGCTATATGTTCAGAGTATGGCCATTACACCCATCATTGCCCAGCACTGCCATGCTTTCGGCAGATGTTAGTGGCTGTACGCCAGAACTTCCAGAACAACCCACGCCTTGCTACGTCCTCTTCAACAAATATCACTGACATCCACTATGTCACCACTTTAGTCAATGAACGTATGAGATACCCTTTCTCTCTCTACGATTCATTAGGTCATTTTTCATACCAGTGTCCTATGATCCTTGAATACAGGCAATTTCAATTGGCCTGCTTCACCGACCCGCAGAGGCGATAATTGACATTACCTCATCACTAGAGGATCTTCATGTCATTTCTCCCGAACCCGAGGCACTCCCAACACCTCCATGGTTCTTAAATGATGTCTCTGAGGATTTACCCAACAACCCCCCCAACTCTCCTGCTCATTCCCCTACGGAGACTCTCCACCCAATCACCACGGGTACTCCTTAGTACTTCAATATATGGTTTATGTCAAGTGAACCCTCCCCATCTCCTAGCATTATTCCCCCTGCTTCTTCATCAGAGGGCAATCACACTGTCATCGAGATCACTCCTCATGACCCCTTGTATTCCCGACGTTTCCAATGCGACAAGGAAATACTCGAAGAGCTAAATCGCCCAGACTCACCCTGGGATGCGCTACATCACCGCACACTCTTCTCTCCACAAGAAGCCCCCATGCCTCCTAACCAAAACCCCATTTACATAATCGAAACCAAAGATTTTATCCCATCCGGGCCTATCGATTGGTTCAACAATCCCATTCCTACCCTTGATGCATTTGAAGAAGGCAACATGGCCAACATTTACCCCACCATCAAAATTGACATTTCCATTAAAAATGGCATCGTCGAAGAAATCACCATTGGCGCTGCTTGCACTCCTCAGGAAATCGCCGCATTTAAGCCCTCTTCCAGGAATATAGGGATATTTTCGCCTGGTCATACACGAAAATGCCTGGCCTCGATCCCTCTATTGTCGAACATCGTATCGACACCTGGCCCGACATCACACCAGTTCGCCAAAAACAACGACCGCTACACCCAGCCAAAGCTGCGGCTATCAAAGACGAAATTGACAAATTACGTGCTGTCGGGTTTATTTACCCCATCACTTATACTTCATGGGTTTCCAACCCTGTACCCGTCGACAAAAAATAGGGCACTATCCACGTTTGCACAAAATTTTGCGATCTCAATAATGGATGTCCCAAATACAACTTTCCAACGCCTTTCATCGATCAAATTATCAACGACTGCGCCGACCACGAGGCTCTCTCCTTTATGGACGGATTCTCTAGCTATAACCAAATTCAAATCCACCCAACAGATCAGTATAAAACTGCATTCATTACTCCGTGGGGTACTTTTGCATATCGTGTCATGCCTTTTGGCTTAAAAAATGCCGGTGCAACTTTCCAGTGGGCGATGACATACATCTTCCACGATATGGCTAAAATCATCCTTGCCTACTTGGACGACCTCACAACTCGATCCAAGAAATGCACCCAGCATCTCGATGATTTACGAATAATCTTTCAACGATGTCGTTAGTACAACATCCGCTTGAATCCTCTCAAGTGTGTGTTCTGTGTCACCACAGGGCGCCTCCTCGATTTTATTGTTTCTCAAAAAGGTATTACCATGGACCCCCTTAAATTCCAAGCTATCACCAAAATTCCACCTCCCAAGAATTTACGACAACTTCAGACTCTACAGGGCAAAGCTAACTTTCTCAGACGCTTTTTTCCGGATTACGCCATACGCACACACGGTTTCCTTCGCTTGCTACGTCACGACATCCCTTTTCACTGGGACGACCATGCCCAATAGTCATTTGACGATCTTAAAGCAACACTTTCAAATGCACCTTTAATTAGTGCACCTGACTATAATCGCGACTACATCCTCTACATATCAGCATCAGCTGTATCAGTAACCGGCGTCCTCGTCCATCTTGGAGATGACAATTGTGAACATGTCATTTACTACGTTAGTAAGAACCTCTCAGGACCACCCTTGAAGTATAAACACGAAGAGAAACTTGCTCTTGCAGTTGTCCTCGCAGTCCAGAAACTGTGCCATTACATTTTTCTTCGTTCCACAAAGGTCGTCGCAAATTCCAACCCTATGTAGTACTTTCTCAGCCCTCGACAAGTTAACGACAAATTCGCTCGATGGATCGTTATCCTTTAGGAGTACGACCTCGAGTTCTCAACACCTAAGAGTAAGAAGGCCCTCATTCTCGCTGAACTTGTCACGACCCTCCCCTCTGACACCACCAGCGCCCCCGTCAATACCGACTTTCCTGACGAACATCTCTTTTACATTACTTCGGATGATCCTTGGTATGACGACCTTCTCGTCTACCTCCAAACTCAAAAGTTCGGTAACCACCTTTCACGAGATGATCGTCGACGTATTTTCCATCAAGCCCCCCGCTACCTTCTCATTGGAGACATCTTATACCGGCGGGGCATTGACACCATTCTTCATCGATGCCTGACTATTGACGAGGCCGATAGAGTCTTAAATGACTGCCACAACGACGCATGTGGGGGCCATCTTTCAGGTATATCCACTACTCAAAAGATTATCCGAGCCAATTACTTTTGGCCTACCTTGTTTCATGATTGCATTCATGCCGTGAAACGATGTGAGAAATGTCAGCTCTATGCCAACAAAGCCCAAGCTCCCCCCGCCCTTCTTCACCCTGTCATTACGGCCGACCCTTTTTGTAAATGGGGCATCAAATTTATGACTTGTAATCCCCCCTCTAGCAATGGTCACAAATACATTGTTGTCGCCGTTGATTACTTCACCAAATGGGCCGAAGCTATGCCCACTTTCAACAACACCGCTGACACTGCAACACGCTTCTTCTTTAATCACGTCATATCCCGTTTTGGCGTACCACTCCAACTCATTTCCGATCATGGGAAACACTTCGAGAATGAGATCTTCGTTGAACTCTCATCTCGGTTAGGCTTCTCTCACGAGTTTGCCTCACCATATTACCCTCAGTCAAACAGACAGGTCAAGGCAGTTAACAAAGTCCTCAAGACCATGTTACAGCGCATGGTTAATAAACATAAAACCAATTGGCATCATATGTTATTTTCCACGCTATGGGCTTATCGAACGATGGTGAAAACCGCTACTGGTTTCACATCATTCCATTTAGTCCATGGGGTCGAGGCAACTCTTCCCATCGAGTGTGAAATTCCCACCTTACGCACTGCAATTGAGCTATTACCTGACAATGCTCCTATGGAGCAGCGCTTGCTGAACTTGGAGTCTCTGGATGAAGATCGTCGATCTTCCTTACAGAACAATGAGGCAGCTAAAAAATGATCCAAAGCTACCTTCGATCGCCATGTCAACCTTCGATCATTCCGTGAAGGCGACCTCGTTCTGGCTTATGATATCGCTCATGATACCTTTGGCCATGGCAAATTCGAATCACTTTGGCATGGCCCTTACATCATCCAACATTGCTTCACCAAAAGCACATACATCTTGGCCTCCCCCGAAGGCCTCTCTCTCAAAGAACCTGTCAATGGGTTGTATCTCAAGAAATTTTATGCTTAAAAGTAGGCATTCTACTTTAGGTTATTTTTTCTTTTTTATCATTTTTAATATTTTTTCTCCTTCCCTCTAGTCTAAACTATCCTTTGTGCTATTGACAGATGCTTCCTCCACTAGCCTACCACATTGTCTATGTCGACGACGCTAGCCGTTGGACACAAAATCTCGCTTCGGCTGCTTGGGCTCTCTACACCCCCTCACATGAAATGCTACATTCAAGCGGCATATGTTTGNTTATGCTTAAAAGTAGGCATTCTACTTTAGGTTATTTTTTCTTTTTTATCATTTTTAATATTTTTTCTCCTTCCCTCTAGTCTAAACTATCCTTTGTGCTATTGACAGATGCTTCCTCCACTAGCCTACCACATTGTCTATGCCGACGGCGCTAGCCGTTGGACACAAAATCTCGCTTCGGCTGCTTGGGCTCTCTACACCCCCTCACATGAAATGCTACATTCAAGCGGCATATGTTTGGGGCCAACAACCAACAACCAATCCGAATATACTGTTGTCATTGGCCTCTTGGCCGATGCCCAACATCACCATATTCGTCACCTTAGCGCCTTCCTCGACTCTCAACTAGTCGTTCTCCAGCTCAACAATGTATACCGTGTACGCGATCCATGCCTCTTTCGCAAATACCTGCAGGTTAGGCTTTTATATCGAAATTTTGATTCCATTACATTTACACACATTCCAAGACAATTGAATCAAACAACAAATCAAATAGCTAACATGGTGTTATATTGGCATATATCACATCAAGCTACACATACATAAACATCTCACAAATCCTGTCACAGCATATATATAGAATAGACATCATCAAAAACATCAGCAAAAACATGTAGACAACATCAGGATCTCAAAATATGTATACTCATATATATAAACGGCCCATCAGACCATCCGAATGTTTACATACTAAAATACATGTATCCGCAGGCCAATGCAGCACCTCGGTACAAAAATGGGCTCACCAGCCTATATAAAACAAAAAGATATACATCATGCACCACTCATGGTGCCTCTATCACGCCACCACCTGCTCCTCCCTCAGGCGGTGGTGGCCCACCACCACCTGCCCCAGGCGGTGGTGGCCCACCCACAGGACCCTCCTGCCCCGGCGGCAGGCGTCCACTCGTCATCGCAGCAAGCACTGCTGCTCGCCACACTATGGCCCGCCATGGTGGCGGTACCCCTACACACTGCTCTAGGAAACTCTCGTCCTGGATGCGCGTCCACATGCCCTCAGGCACATCCTGTAAAACCGTCTCCAGATGACGGCGTATATCATCATAATCCACTCCGGCCGCCGCCGGAGGAGCGTGTGATGGCCCCGCACCAGGGTCATCGAACCGATGCCTCCTCGCTGCCCTCTCAGGCTCAGCTGGTCGCCCTGTGGCATCCTCTCGCCGACATCTCTCTCCCTGCGATCATCTCTCCGGCTCTCGACGAGCCGATGCTCTCTGCATCTCCACTTCATGCCCGTGAGGTGCCACATATGCACATGAAAAAAACAACAACAACAGATAGTATCAACATCTATATCATATACATATGGACTGATACCTCAAAAAAACAACATAAACCAAAAACATGCACAATACTAAACATACCTCGATGGTCAAACACCTCCCCTGGAGGCAGCGCCATGTCCGGGTCACCCCAGAAGTCCACCCCAGCATAGGGGTACCGAAGTACTACCTGCGACATCTACTGCCATATCCGTGCCACCTCTGTCGAAAAGAAGTGGCCACCTTTGCCACCGTCGTGACGAAGAAAAACTGTCGACCACTGCCTCAACCACGACTCACGCACCCTGACATCTCCAATAAAACCCTTGGGCGCAACATCGATACCCTCTCCAAAAACCAGGCCACTAGGATGGACCCGAAAGCAAACTCTCCTCCATCAGTGGACCGATAGTGGTCCAACTGTACCACCATCCTAGCATGAAGCGTCAAACCCCAAGCGAACCGCTCGCCGACCAACACTCTCTCCAGCACCAACAGCTGGCCACCACTAATCCGCTGGGTCGCAAGTGACCCATATATCTGAACGATCATCGCCGCTATACAGCAATGTGCCAGGGAGTCTATCGCACCGATACTCACCACAGTCCCAGACATAAAGTCTCGACCTGAGCAGTATCTTTGGCCAACCTCGGCAAGCAAAGTCGTCCTCGGCAGCACCGGCTCCGCCGGTAGGGGCGTTCCCCGAAAGGGGAGCCCAGTCAAGAAATAAATATCCTCCACCGCATTGATGGGGATCTGCTCTCCTCGTACGAGGAAGTAGTGCAGCTCCAGACTCCACATCTAGATCAGGAACTGCAACAGACACTCCTGTGCCCGTATCAATGGGCACTCAAAGAACTTTAGCAACCCACAGGTTTCCAAAGTCGCACGCACTCCAGGCCCCTCAATGGCCACGACATCTCGCAACTGGGCCCAGTCTGGCTCTTGCCACTGCATTGGCATCGTCACCACCATCCACCTGTAGACCACCAAGTCCTATATCAGTTCAAGCAACTATCAACAGCATAAAAAATACTCATTTTTTACCCTTCAACCTTGCCTCCTAGGCGCAGTTTTTGTTACCCACAGGCGCACACACATGCGCGCCTGTTCATTGCACAGGCGCGCATATAGGCGCGCCTGTGCACTGCACAGGTGTTCATCAGTGCACACCTGTTTTCTTCACATGTGTGCCCCTACGCGTGCCTGTTCACCATACAGGCGCGCACGGATGCGCGCTTGTCAAACCCACAGGCGCGCACTAACGCGCGCCCGTTCAACTCACAGGCGCGCCCGTCAGGCGCACCTTAAATTCTCCCTATCGCGCACCCATGCACGTATATTTGGTGAACAGGTGCGCACGTATGCGCGCCTATCACCGAGTCACCCATGCATGTGTGGCCCACACCCCCTAAATACCCCTGTACGACCCTCTGTACAAACCTTGCCCAAAAATTGAAACCCTATTTCTATGTAGGATGATCAGACCACTAACCTGATACTTGCAGATCATTAATCGGATGCCTCGTCCTCCCCGAATCTCCAAATCGCCTCTGAAAACTGCTTGTCCAGTCACTATTGCAGCAGGTACATATGAGGTGGCAATGTGGGCCCTACAACTATATATAGGCCTTTTGCCAAACTTCCACTCACCATTCCGGGAGCTCACAGTGTCCGTTTTTCAATCCGTCTTCAGCCATGGGATCAGCATCCCATCACCTACATCACAACAGTCCCTGGGTCACTTTTCATCCTGAGCCCCCGGGGTGCCTTTTTTTCATATCATGGCCAGGTATGCACACGCATAGTCACATTTATCAAATACATGTACATATCTTAGATTCTCTTCAGATATTGTTCACTTTGGGTATTTGATTTTCATGTGTGCAGGTACTTGCTCATCATCCATCGGCACCACCCCTTCAGGTATATACTCAGCACTGGCATGTAGTCTTTCCCGCTATATCGCATTTACATTTCTAGTCACACCCTCTGATATTGGCCTTTAGGATTTCCATTCCCGGCTCTGCAGTACCCACGCCTCCATTTGCATCTTCAATACTGTTACTCGGTAGCATTCTTCCCACATGAGTTGTCCCATTCATAGCACCTTTTTCCACTTTTTGACACTCATGCTGTTTTTCATTACCCTTTAGGGATGGGAGTCCCGATAGTCTTTTATCATGACGTGAATCAACCACATACTCCTTCCCCTCATTTTGCTAGATTTCTCACACGGACTCCCAGATTATCTCTTTATGGTTCTATTTTTTACCTGCACCTCTGTAGTATCATGAACCCTCCATTTCATCCACAGTCAGTTTGCCCATCTGTGAACCTACCTTCATTTCACCTACCTCATACAGAAACTCACCAATGGGGCCCCCACCCTTCATCAGTCTTTCAAACACATTATGCCCTATGCGAGCCAACCATATCACATTGGGGCACCCATTTCTGTATTTGTACATTTCTCCCCACTTATTCGTTATTTATTGTACAAACGCCTTTATTTCCAGTCATTACATTCTCTTTTTGTCGTCACCTTTGGTGACTTGCTTCTTTCCTTTTGGCCACATGCAACCCATGTCACCCTCGGTTGGAGCATTACTTATCATCTACCCTTGCCGGCATCGTCCATATCTTCAGAGCACCTCACAGATCACTTACCTCTACCCTCTGAATTTGCTCACCTTGTCCCGCCTCTGGCACAACTTATCACCGGTCTTGTCGTCCCCCTGACACTCGACCTTGTTACACGGTTGCGGCCACTCTTTATCTCATACATCCTGCAACCAAGGGCAGTCTTAAGTCTTCCCACTTCTTGACTTCATCCATGTACCTCTGCCACTTCCTCACCTCAGTAGATTCCATGAAGCCCTTTGCTTCTGGGAGTCGTGTTCCCCTTTTGTTGACATCAGCACAATTTTCCGGAAGGGCGACAGTATCTTGATTCTCATTCTCCATTCAATGGGAGATCTCGGATGGCACAGGGTGAAACAACATTGCTCCCTACTGTCGTTGGCCCCCATAACATTCGACGCCAACACTTTCTCATGTTATGGTGGGTCTTACTTTGCGACTATTGCAATTATTTTTATCATTTGCCGAAGACCTCTGAACTTGGTAGGGCCATCAATGCCCTCATCATCGCCAATACTTATTACCGTGATCATTGCCTATTATTCAGAGTATGTTCCTTTGCAGAATTGTCTTCTGCCTTTATCATCACCGCCCCCGAGGGCGCTGCAATTGTCTACACCAACACTTCAGTCATCTTTTGTCAGAGTTACATAACATGAGCATGGGGCATGCCCGCCTAGTTTGTACACAGTTTTCTATTTTGCGCACCTCATAGAAGGTCGGGTTCTACCGGTTCCTTTTTTCTCCAACGGATCGCTCTGAACGATCCCACTATTGCTCTATCTTACAACAACATTCCCAGTAGAAGAAACATTGATGGATTTCGGCTATACGTTTTCTCCTAACCTCATCCATCAGGGGGCATCTGTTATCACTGAAATTTCGTCCGCACATGGTTACAAGAACTCAGCATTGCCAAAACAGTAATGAAGTCATTCATGGCCCTGAATTAATATCATAGCATTCAAAAGGGCCAAAAACTATACAAAGTATTGCAAAATTGAAGAGCGCTTTACAGAAGTTGGGCGCGCGCATGCATGCGCGTAACATGAACGTAGAAAGAGCGCATACGTGCATGATGCGCGCCTGTTGGTGCAAAAAGACGCGCACCTGCTAAACGACGCATTTATGAATGTGGTCGGCCTCCCAACCACTTATGGTTCAGCTCCCAAGCCGATTTGACCTCCAAATCCGGGCTGGATCCGAATGGTGGGCTGGTCAAAGACCTAATAATTCCCTAAATGGCCTCTCTTCACACTACAAAGAAGTTACACAAAAGCCCAAAGCAATGCTATAAAAATTCATGAATGCACCTCATTTTCTCAAGGAATTCTAAGTAATGTTATGCTGCCTATATTGTTTTAAGGACTCACTCCTTGACAAGAGCACATTGACACCATTTCATTGAGCAATCCACCTCTCCATTGAGTGTATTTTCAAAGGAGTTCTTTCATCACCATTTTCATTTTTCTTGTTGTAAGGAGGGCAAGCTTGTGAGGGTCCAAGAGCCTTCCCT